>NW_024121135.1:648625-774106 GCF_016745375.1 Pimephales promelas
CAACGTTTCGGTCACACGACCTTCGTCAGGAGTACTCCTGACGAAGGTCGTGTGACCGAAACGTGTGTGAATAAACTTGATTAAAAAGTGCAAGTAATGATAGTGTGCGGGAGTTCCTTATCTGCTAGAGTATATCTTTTCAAAATGTATACTTATGCTCTTAATTTCATGTTATCCTCTCCTTTAATAACTAAATCTAACCAATCATTTAAAACTGGCAAATCTTGCTTTCTCAAAAATGTTATTGCTTTAAAAGCTGTGATTCTCAGTATTAGTTAGCATAGTTCCTAGCCAAAACTGTATTTTGTATCTTTGTTATATTTGGTTTCTTAAAAATGTGTTCCCTGAATTACTTTTGTTTAAATTTAATATAGGCTAAGTAAAAAAATAAGTATAGTGAAATGAGCTATACGTTCACCACATCTTTTAAAACATCCTAAAGAGAAATTATTAGGCTATAGTTAGAAGATATATCTGGTGTAGGCTATTGCATATTAATTTTCCAAGAAGAAAAATATATTTTAGTCCGAGTTACCACACCCCCATTTGGCGCAGGCAGATCTGGTTCAATGTGAAGTTCAGCAGCAAGATGGAAATATTTGTATGACTGTCTAACATTAACAGATGGAGAATATCCATGAGAGTTTTGCATTGAGTAAAACATGTCTCAAACATATAGGCTAAAACAGTACAGCTACTTGCTGGGATGGACCAATAATGACTTCTAGGGCTGCTTAAGAAACGCGTGCACACGCAATTATCCAGATTAGATAAACCTGGATCAAATTAGTGGGATTGCGTGAACTTAAATTAACTTTTATCTTTAGCCCCAACTTATTTGTTTATTCAAGAACATTTATAGGTTTATTCAAGTCAGGCGTTGGAGATTAATGCTTGTTTTTGAACGTCTTTTACAAGACAGGTCTCAGATGATGGAAATCGATTTCGAAAGCCCTGGTTTGAGGTTTGATTAAAGTTATGGTGATTATTTAATCTGTAATGAAGATGGCAGTTTCAAACTTTGTTTTTAGTATTTATGGGTTATCAACTGGTGCTCAATGGTAAAGTTTTTTAAACCTTATTTTAATGTTTCAAAAGTTAAATACATATGTTTTTTTTTTAATCCTTACATCTCGTTTTCAGGTTTTGCTTCTCAAGCAATCATGTGTGTAATCCTTATGTGGTTGTTAACATTATGCCACTTCATGTAGCCTACTTAAGGTTGAAGCCTGGGCCCGTATCCCTGAAGAATTTTTGTGCAAAAAGTGGCTCCTAGCTATGGAAGCTTGTTTCCGCCACTGAATAAAAAAATATAATAAATAATTGTGACTTTTTATCTCACAATTCTGACTTTTTTTCTCACAATTCTGACTTTTTTTCTCACAATTGCGAGTTTATATCTCACAATTCTGACTTTATTTCTCAGAATTGCGTGATATAAAGTCGCAATTGCGAGTTATAAAGTCAGAATTGTGTGTTATAAAGTCAGAATTGTGTGATATAAAGTCGCAATTCTGAGAAAAGAAGACAGAAGTGTGACTTTTTTTCTCACAATTGCGAGTTTACATCTCGCAATTCTGACTTTATAACACATAATTGCGAGTTTATATGTCGAAATTCTGACATCTTTTCTCAGAATTGTGAGATATAAACTCGCAATTGCGACTTATTGGGCCAATTCTAAGGGGGAAAAAAGACTAACTTTTCCCCCCCTCAGAATAGTTTAAATCTCACAATTCTGACTTTATATCATGCATTTCTGACTTTATAACACACAATTGCGACTTTATTTCTAGCAATTCTGACTTTATAACTCGCAATTTTGACTTCATATCTCGCAATTCTGACTTCATATCTCGCAATTCTGACTTTATATCTTGCAATTCTGACTTTATAACTCGCAATTCTGACTTCATATCTCGCCATTCTGACATTATATCACGCAATTCTAACTTTATATCTCGCACTTGCGACTTTATATCACGCAATTCTGACTTTATATCTCGCAATTGCGACTTTATATCACGCAATTCTGACTTTATATCTCACAATTCTGACTTTCCATCTCGCAATTCTGAGAAATAATGTCAGAATTGCGAGAAGTAAACTCACAATTGTGAGAAAAAAAGTCAGAATTGTGAGATAAAAAGTCGCAATTACCTATTCAGTGGCGGAAACAAGCTTCCATACCTAGCGGCCAAATTCTAAGAAAATTCTCAGAGTCATGACGTTTTCTTAAAATTTCCCCTAAACGTGACACGAAAATCCCAGTTAATATAAAAGCTATTCCTCAAGATTCCAAACGCTTAAAAGGGCTCCTAAGGCGAGATCTGCTAAGAGCAGGGAAGAGAACTTTTGGTGGCTTAGGTGGCTTTTCCCTTTTTTTCTCCATTTTCTGTGTTTGTAGGATAATTGCTAACAAGCCTTCATAAACAGACCAGCCAGCAATCACAGACATTGATAAAAGCTGAGCCGTGTTACCCTCGTTAAGACCACACTGAGTTGCAACGTTGCAATTTCTAGCCTACTTCATTAAGGACATTCCCTTGAGATAGGCGATCTTGTTTTCAATGGGGTCCATAATGGGAGTGGGCGATATGGCAAAAATATCATACCACGATTTTTGTTAGCCCAGCTGTTTCTGCTAAATATAGTGTCATTTCACCTATGCCATTAATATGTTTATAAGCAACTGAAAAAAGTACAAATGTCAGGACCCCAAAAACACCTTGGTCCTCAGAGGGTTAAAACACATTCCCCTGATCAAAATGGCATAAACTATACTCGTGATTCAACGACTGAAGCCACGCGAAATTAAACCAGGGATAGAAAACGACCCCACTTATAAATGATTTACTTCAATGAAAGGTTCGATTTTTGTGAATTTTGTTTTAATGCAAGGTCAAAAAATAAATAAATAAACAATGCAGATTCTTCAATTGCTGGAAATATTGCAAACAGCAGAGACCAGAAACACAATTCTCAGAGTTACAAAACATCTTGCTTGACCTTTAAATAATGGCAAACTATCACTAAACGCAACTAAAACGCTGTGTAATCACATTTAAAGGCCACCATAAGTTTCATTTCATGAAAAATACTCAATTTGGTAAGTTTCATTATTGCATCATTTGCATTCAAACAAGAACTGTCTGTCAGCACTTGGGCTAAGGTTAGTGTTAGAAAAATGGCTAACACTTGGTGGTCACAGATGGGGACAGATCTAACACCGATGATCTCCTTTACACATTCTGCTGACTATACAGGTAATGTTGCAACATGTCCATTTGCAAGATGTAAACAACACGGTCCAGAAGCACTTCCTGTTTCAGTTTGTAACTGTTTTCTTTATTTCACATGTAAAGAACATTTTTTATATTTTTTTATACATTCCATATGTTCTTTTGGTTGTATTTTGTCCCAGCTTTTATGTAGTGTTAAAAAAACCTAAACAGGAGGTGCTTCTGGGCCAGTTTTGTTTACATCTTGCAAAATTGTCTATAGTAATTAGTTGACTGTCTGCTTAATATCTGCTAAGTCTAACATTGAAGAATGATACAGGGTGGAGATGATTAAGGGTGGATATTCCTGGATGATATGGGGTGGTGATGGCAGTGGATAAGACACATGCCTTTGGTGTGAGAGACCCAGGTTCAAATCCACTGTGAGACACTAATGTGTCCCTGAGCAAGACACAGGAATAGTTCTTTTGTAACATTCTGTTTTTTCATCCTACTGTATAGTAGGCCTACTGACGTATGCGATTTCGGATGCTGCCCAAGTGTACTACACAAGTCCTGAAAGGTGAAACCAAAGTGTTTTGATCGCACCCAGGTGGCTGGATGCAGTATAGGTCATAAAAACCAACCTCTTCAACTCCATCTCATGTGACTGAGCAAAATAGTTAATGAAGCACCAACAGACCTTTCCGGATTTTCAGGAGGAGATTGGAGCTTTAATTTTAATTTCTACATTTCCATAACTGTTTATTTCGCACTGACATAACAAGTTGTTGTACTTACTAAAACTGCTTACCTATTCTGCTGAGTGTTTGTGGGGCCGATAAGAACAACTCATTGTGTCGGTGCGAAATAAATAGTTGCCGAACATAACAAGTCTTTTGTGACTGTAATATTTCTTTGTTCAGAACACAGACTGTAAAAAAGATGGACAACAACCTTCACTCTCTTCCAGTGTAGAAAAGTCAAGTGCATGTTCCAATGTGACATAGTTCATCAGTTAGATCTCCATAGTCACATTTCTTAACGAGGCCATGTAATTCCTTCATCAGGTTTTTGCATTGTGTTATTGAAAACATCTAAAAGTAGTCTGATTATATTGCTTTAAAAGTGTTTTGTAATGGATTTCTAATTGGGACTCCACGAAAGGTGAATCCCAAGGCTGCTGGTCTTGATAATATACCTGGGCGGGTGCTTAGAGACTGTGCTAACTCACTTACAGATGTTCTCACAAATATCTTTAATATCTCTCTGAGCAAAGCCATCATACCAGAATGCTTCAAAGCCACTATTATCATACCGCCACCAAAAAAATCACCAGTCACAACACTGAATGATTATCGGCCTATAGACCTTATTCAGAGCAGCGCCATGACAGGTATGAAAGTGAGGCTGTGAGGGATAGACATACCGTGTTTCCAATGGCATCCGCTGTAAAAAGCTGAATAAAGCGGCTAGATTACTTTATCCACAGCTTACATTGTCGGGAGTTTTTGTCAACTGACATTTTTTGGAAAGATATTTTTCCAGTGTTTTATAAGCAGAACAATCCGAAAACCCAATAAATAACAGTACAGCCCATTGAAGAGATGCAAGTCTATCCCTCACAGCCTCGCTTTCATTCTCATTAAAAATCAAAGATGGCGCTGCCGTGAATAAGGCGTATAGCACTCACGTCTATTACGATGAAGTGCCTTGAAAGGCTGGTCAAGGCTCACATAACATCCAGCCACATTTGACCCTTTCCAATTTGCACACCGTCCCAAGCGCTCCACTGATGATGCCATAGTGACAGCACTTCATCTCAGTCTGGCTCATCTGGAGAACAAAAACAGCTGTGTGCGGATGCTGTTTATTGACTTTAGCTCTGCCTTCAATACAGTTATCCAACAACACTTGGTGAACAAACTCATCAGTACCCCACTTTGCAACTGGCTACTAGACTTTCTCACCAACAGACCAAAAACAGTAAGAGTTGGCAACAACTCTTCGCAGACCACCATCATGAACACTGGGGTCCCTCAAGGATGTGTGTTGAGTCCACTGCTGTTTACACTTGTACCAGATACAACTCAAACCACATCATCAAGTTTGCAGATGACACAACAGTGGTGGGTCTCATCGGCAACGACGACGACTCAGCATACAGAGATGAGGTATACCAACTCATCAATTGGTGTGACACTAACAATTTTTCGACAAAGGAAATAAGAGTGGAGTTAAGGAAAAATCATAGGCCACACACACCCCTCACCGTCAATGGCAGCGCTGTAGATTCAGTGAAAAGCATCAAGTTCCTGAGGGTGGATATCACTGATGACCTGTCATGGTCTAACACCATCTTCGTTGTTAAGAAAGCTCTACAACGACTCCACTTCTTACGCAGGATGAGAAGAGAAGAGCCAACCCAACTGCCCTCATTGGCACCCAATACTTTTTACAGGGGTGCCATTGAGAGTATCCTCCCCAGCAGGTTATCAGTTTGGTGTGGTAGCTGCTGTTGCTAACCGGAAAGCTCTACAGAGGGTGGTGAGGTCAACTGAGAAGATCACCAGATCAGCCCAACATCCATCGAGGACATATACCCATCCCGCCATCAACATCATTAAAGACCCCACACATAAACTGTTCACCCTCCTACCGTCTGTCTAGCGCTACAGCAGTATGTGTTGCAGGACTACCAGACTCAGCAATAGTTTTTTTTTTTTCTACAAGCCATCAGACTGCTCAACTCACTCATGAAAACTGGATTATAACACCCCTCCCTCCACTCATAATCCACACGAAGTCCTGTGAACTGTGGAAAAGGCATAGTCAAATGCCTGCAAAATACTCATATGCACAGGGCTTGGAGCCAGAGCGGCGTAAGTGGCTTTTAACAAACTTTACAGGAGAGACAAAACTAAATTTTGACCTGTATTATTAACCTTAAACCACAAACATTGCAACCACAGGCATACTTACATGAATGAGTATTTAAGTAAAAAATATATGGCATATTAACACAATGAACATGTTCTAAAACATTTTCAAATAAAAAAAATATGTAAATACCATTGGATAGAGCTTATCAAGACCTTTATTTTGATATAAAAAACTCATTTTCGCCCAAAATGCCACTTAAAGGGTTAGTTCACCCAAAAATGAAAATTAAGTCATTAATTACTCACCCCCATGCTGTACCAACCCCGTAAGACCTTCGTTCATCTTCGGAACACAAATAAAGATATTTTTGATTGAATCTGAGGGCTGGATCACTCTTCCATAGACTGCCTAAGGGACTGGCTCTTGACGGCCCATAAAGTCATTAAAGAAAAGGTTTAATATTCCATGTGCCTACAGCGGCTCAATTAAGTAAGTTTATCAAGCGACGAGACTACTTTTTGTGGCGAAAAAAAACATAAATAACGACTTTATTCGACTATTCCATTACTTCCTTATGGGCGCATGCGCGAGAACTGAGACGAGGACGTTCTCATTCGTCTACTTCTTGTTACCGACTGCTCACTGCTTAGGAGTTTTACCGCCCCCTACCGTATAAGATGATGTGCTGATATAGCTGGAAGCGCAAAACTTTCTATTTACAAGCAGATGAAGATGCGCGCTGTACATACGCTTTTCAATTAGCGTATTTTCCGCACTATAAGGTGCACTTAAAAGCCTTTAATCTTCTCAAAAAACGACAGTGTTCCTTATAATCCGGAGCGCCTTATATATGGATCATCATTTTATACGGTAGGTGGCGGTAAAACTCCTAAGCAGTGAGCAGCCGGTAACAAGAAGTAGACGAATGAGAACGTCCTCGTCTCAGTTCTCGTGCATGCGCCCATAAGGAAGTAATGGAATAGTGGAATAAAGTCGTTATTTATGTTTTTTTCGCACAAAAAGTAGTCTCGTCGCTTGATAAACTTATAATTGAGCCGCTGTAGGCACATGAAATATTTAAACCTTTTCTTTAATGACTTTATGGGCCGTCAAGAGCCAGTCCCTTAGGAAGCCTATGGAAGAGTGATCCAGCCCTCAGATTCAATCAAAAATATCTTTATTTGTGTTCCGAAGACGAACGAAGGTCTTACGGGGTTGGAACAGCATGGGGGTGAGTAATTAATGACTTAACTTTCATTTTTGGGTGAACTAACCCTTTAAGCCCCTCTGGCTCCAAGCCTCATATCCCTTTGCACAAAAATGTAAAAAGTATATAATATTTATGTATCTTCATGCTGCTGCTTGCACTTTGTCATATTGCACGACAGTGAAATTAACCCGACTATATTTTGAAACTCTGTGATAGTCTGGAAACTGTATGCTAATGGTAGGCCATGTGCAATGTGGATCTGCCTATCTGTTATATCTATCTGAACTTGTTTAGTTGTGTCCTATGTCTAGCCGTATGTTTAGTAGGTGTTCAATTTTGTTTTAATATTGCACATTGGAGTATGGGAGAAGCACAATTTCAGTCTGCTGAGTATTGCATAGTTTGATTGACAATAAAGTTGACTTGAACTTGGACTTAACTACAACTTTTGTCATGTAATCTGGAATCAGAAACACACTACTATTTGGAAGTTATCTACACAGCAATGGTACTTTTTTGGCCACCTTGAACTCTGTCATGGTCCTCAGAGTACCCTAAGTTTACTTGCTGATCAAGTTTCAAATCACAATCAAGCAGTGCTCATAAGCAGTCCCTGAGCATAAGTGATGACGGCTGTGACTGGGACAAACGAATTAAAATAACTTAATTCTAACTTCCTTTCTGTATTGTGTGAATTCAGTTGGACTGGTCTCACTCGCACTGCATGGCCAGACTATGCTGACCAACCCGATCTCACGACCAAGTCGTACGAATTCGACGAATGATTAAAAAGTGGCTAATTCGTAACAATTCATACGACCTCACTCGTACGAATTAATACAATTTTGCTAAATCGGACAGATTTTACGAATTGGCCAATTCGTATGAATTCGTACGAATGACCTACCCCTTACCCCGCCCCTAAACCTAACCATCACGTGGGTTTAGACAAATCGTAAACTTTTTAATCATGCGTCGAATTCGCACGAATTGGTCGTGAGATAGTGTTGTGCTGACAGACATTTCTTGTTTAAATTCACGTTTTGCAGTAATGAAACTTAAATGTGTTCTTTTCATGAAATGAAACTTATGGTAGCCCTCGAAAGTGATTACACAGCGTCTGATACAAGTTTCATAATATTTGACCTGATTTGGGGCTTATTTAAGGAAAGGCAAGACGTTTTGTTTCCCATTCAGATGAGAATTGTGTTCCTGTCTCTGCTGTTTTGCAATATTTCCAGCATGAGAAGAGTCATGTATCTTCTGTTGCCTCTGCTGTTTCTTCATGTTTCAGCTCAACGTCGGACGCCGTTTGGTTAGTAAACCTTTCTTTCATAGTTATATATTGTTTGCATATTTGTATAGATTTTCATGAGTTAAAAAAAACATATTGCAATGTATTTTTTACGTTAAATGTAATCTACAGCATTTATTGGTCTATTGGAATTTTACAACCAAATATGTCTGTCCTGTTACAACAAATGCACAGTTAACTGAGGTTGAACAACAAATTTGATTGACTTTCTGAGCAGTTTTTTTTGTAAAATATATTAACCTTTTAATCTTTTGGTGCTGGGTGAAGGTTACAGACCAAAGCAGACAACACAGGAGGGAAGAGTGAGATTGGTGGGGAAGCTTCCTTCTTCTGGTCGTGTGGAGATCTATCATGATGGACAGTGGGGAACAGTTTGTGATGACGGATGGGACGTGGCCGAAGCACAAGTGGTGTGTCGGCAGATGGGTTTCCCTGGGGCAATCTCAGTTTCGTCTGGAGGGCAATATGGGGAAGGTATGTGATCCTCAGTCCAATTTATTGTTAGCCCATAACAATAATTGTCTAATTTTTTAAACCACAATTCTATTGATTTTTCCAGGCTCTGGTCCAGTCTGGCTGGATGACATGAACTGTAAAGGTTCAGAAAGCTCATTGTCTGAATGCAGCTTCAAAGGCTGGGGTGTTAGTGACTGCACACATAAAGAAGATGCAGGAGTGATCTGTGAGGCTGGTAATAATTTCAACTACTAGATATATTTGTAGTTGTCCACTTGTATTTCTGTTGTTTCAATCAAATTTTATTATGTTTTCTTGCAGGTAAAAACATAACCAGCAATCGTCAGTTCTCTGTGGATAACAGTCTGGGTTTGTCTGATGATCTTGGTCTTCTGTTTAAAAGTGGAGATGGTTGTGATTTCATCATTAATGTACAAGACGTCAGTGAAGAGGCAGAGTTGCAGTTTTGTGTGCACCGTTTTATCCTCATGATTTATCCAGAACTAAACATAACAAATGAGTCCAGGAACCTCACACTGGATGTCAGCCAGACGTGCCACCCTCATGTCTCTGCTTTTCTCAGGTACATTTTCTTAAGATCACTTCAATTCCTTGCTCAATCAAAGTGTCTCGATTCATCGAGAATATTGAGCACAGCAAAATCCCCAATGTTAAATTAACACTACTCAGTGTTTATATGAGTTTATGATATAATAAGTAACACTGAAGCAGTGTGGAAGTTGGTGGAAATTTTGTTATAAGAACGTTCTCTAAATATTCAGTGTTGGTTCTGGGAACGTGAAAAATGTCCAGTTTTCTTGACATCAGAGGAACGTGTTTTAAAAGGTATAATGTTCCTAAAACGGTCTTTAAACGTAATTTTCAATTAAAAATTCAACATGATAGTGATGTTGATTTCTAACATTCCAAGAACAATATTCCAAGAAATATCCAGTTTCTTGAATGTTACTACACAGGAAAAACTCAAGAGTGTTAAAGACTCAAGAGTGTTAATGTGTTAAAATTTGAGTGTTAAATAAACACTGAAGAGTGTTAAAGTTAATGTGCTATTTAAGTTATTGATTGAGTGATGATTGAGCATTAGTGAAGACACCTGATGATAACAAGCAGAATCACTGAAGAAGAAAACTCAAATTTTAGTCACCATTATGGAGATCAGTGTTCGGTTTAGTTGGGCAGTTGACCTTTACATGTTTAACTTTAGATTTTATTTGGCTGCCATACATGAGTTATGACAGATGAACAAAGAAAAAAGGTGATCTGATGGTGTTGGTTATGTTATAACATAATCATTTATTCACAATCATACAATATGAATCTCTGAAATCAAGTAGTCCTAATCTAATATATATTAGGTATACCTAATATATTGTTCATAATCAAAGTGATTTAACCGTATAAGTTCCAGGTTCAATATAATCTAAATGATTTCTTAAAAGTTGTTCTGATTAAAAAAAAATATTTCTTTCAGGCACACATAGACATATAGATTCAGTGTATGAATCTCCACAATGGTGACAAAAATATTTGATTAGGAAAATGAGATTCGTAAGACAATTTAGATCATAATTTATTCATACCGCAATGTATGATTGGAGCTATGAATGAGTTTTGATTGGTGGCACCCAGAATACACTACAACATGCTTTATTATTGTCATCATTTTTGAGAATCACAGGTTAATTATTGATATCTGTGTATCCCAAAGAAAATCAATTTTCAGTGACTTTTGATCAGAACAACTTTAAAGAAATGATAAAAACTAGGTTTTATACTGTTAAATCCCTTTGATTCTGTAATGACCATTACACATTCAAAACAAAGATTAATACTACTTAAATTTAGTGATTCAGGTCATATGATTGTGAAATAATGATTACGTTATAACAAAACCAACACCATCAGATCACTTTTCCTCTTTGTTCATCTGGCTGTCATAACTCATGTACAGCAGCCAAACAAACTCTAAAGATAAACTTGAAAAGGTCAACTGCCCAACTCAAACAAACACTGATCTCCATAATGGTGACTAAAAGTTGAGTTTTCTCCTTCAGTGATTCTGCTTGTTTTCATCAAGTGTCTTCAATAATGCTCAGTCACTCAATCAATAACATTAACTTTAACACTCTTCAGTGTTTATTTAACACTCAAATTTTAACACATTAACACTCTTGAGTCTTTAACACTCTTGAGTTTTTCCTGTGTAGTAACATTCAAGAAACTGGATATTTCTTGGAATATTGTTCTTGGAATGTTAGAAATCAACATCACTATCATGTTGAATTTTTAATTGAAAATTACGTTTAAAGACCGTTTTAGGAACATTATACCTTTTAAAACACGTTCCTCTGATGTCAAGAAAACTGGACATTTTTCACGTTCCCAGAACCAACACTGAATATTTAGAGAACGTTCTTATAACAAAATTTCCACCAACTTCCACACTGCTTCAGTGTTACTTATTATATCATAAACTCATATAAACACTGAGTAGTGTTAATTTAACATTGGGGATTTTGCTGTGCTCAATATTCTCGATGAATCGAGACACTTTGATTGAGCAAGGAATTGAAGTGATCTTAAGAAAATGTACCTGAGAAAAGCAGAGACATGAGGGTGGCACGTCTGGCTGACATCCAGTGTGAGGTTCCTGGACTCATTTGTTATGTTTAGTTCTGGATAAATCATGAGGATAAAACGGTGCACACAAAACTGCAACTCTGCCTCTTCACTGACGTCTTGTACATTAATGATGAAATCACAACCATCTCCACTTTTAAACAGAAGACCAAGATCATCAGACAAACCCAGACTGTTATCCACAGAGAACTGACGATTGCTGGTTATGTTTTTACCTGCAAGAAAACATAATAAAATTTGATTGAAACAACAGAAATACAAGTGGACAACTACAAATATATCTAGTAGTTGAAATTATTACCAGCCTCACAGATCACTCCTGCATCTTCTTTATGTGTGCAGTCACTAACACCCCAGCCTTTGAAGCTGCATTCAGACAATGAGCTTTCTGAACCTTTACAGTTCATGTCATCCAGCCAGACTGGACCAGAGCCTGGAAAAATCAATAGAATTGTGGTTTAAAAAATTAGACAATTATTGTTATGGGCTAACAATAAATTGGACTGAGGATCACATACCTTCCCCATATTGCCCTCCAGACGAAACTGAGATTGCCCCAGGGAAACCCATCTGCCGACACACCACTTGTGCTTCGGCCACGTCCCATCCGTCATCACAAACTGTTCCCCACTGTCCATCATGATAGATCTCCACACGACCAGAAGAAGGAAGCTTCCCCACCAATCTCACTCTTCCCTCCTGTGTTGTCTGCTTTGGTCTGTAACCTTCACCCAGCACCAAAAGATTAAAAGGTTAATATATTTTACAAAAAAAACTGCTCAGAAAGTCAATCAAATTTGTTGTTCAACCTCAGTTAACTGTGCATTTGTTGTAACAGGACAGACATATTTGGTTGTAAAATTCCAATAGACCAATAAATGCTGTAGATTACATTTAACGTAAAAAATACATTGCAATATGTTTTTTTTAACTCATGAAAATCTATACAAATATGCAAACAATATATAACTATGAAAGAAAGGTTTACTAACCAAACGGCGTCCGACGTTGAGCTGAAACATGAAGAAACAGCAGAGGCAACAGAAGATACATGACTCTTCTCATGCTGGAAATATTGCAAAACAGCAGAGACAGGAACACAATTCTCATCTGAATGGGAAACAAAACGTCTTGCCTTTCCTTAAATAAGCCCCAAATCAGGTCAAATATTATGAAACTTGTATCAGACGCTGTGTAATCACTTTCGAGGGCTACCATAAGTTTCATTTCATGAAAAGAACACATTTAAGTTTCATTACTGCAAAACGTGAATTTAAACAAGAAATGTCTGTCAGCACAACACTATCTCACGACCAATTCGTGCGAATTCGACGCATGATTAAAAAGTTTACGATTTGTCTAAACCCACGTGATGGTTAGGTTTAGGGGCGGGGTAAGGGGTAGGTCATTCGTACGAATTCATACGAATTGGCCAATTCGTAAAATCTGTCCGATTTAGCAAAATTGTATTAATTCGTACGAGTGAGGTCGTATGAATTGTTACGAATTAGCCACTTTTTAATCATTCGTCGAATTCGTACGACTTGGTCGTGAGATCGGGTTGGTCAGCATAGTCTGGCCATGCAGTGCGAGTGAGACCAGTCCAACTGAATTCACACAATACAGAAAGGAAGTTAGAATTAAGTTATTTTAATTCGTTTGTCCCAGTCACAGCCGTCATCACTTATGCTCAGGGACTGCTTATGAGCACTGCTTGATTGTGATTTGAAACTTGATCAGCAAGTAAACTTAGGGTACTCTGAGGACCATGACAGAGTTCAAGGTGGCCAAAAAAGTACCATTGCTGTGTAGATAACTTCCAAATAGTAGTGTGTTTCTGATTCCAGATTACATGACAAAAGTTGTAGTTAAGTCCAAGTTCAAGTCAACTTTATTGTCAATCAAACTATGCAATACTCAGCAGACTGAAATTGTGCTTCTCCCATACTCCAATGTGCAATATTAAAACAAAATTGAACACCTACTAAACATACGGCTAGACATAGGACACAACTAAACAAGTTCAGATAGATATAACAGATAGGCAGATCCACATTGCACATGGCCTACCATTAGCATACAGTTTCCAGACTATCACAGAGTTTCAAAATATAGTCGGGTTAATTTCACTGTCGTGCAATATGACAAAGTGCAAGCAGCAGCATGAAGATACATAAATATTATATACTTTTTACATTTTTGTGCAAAGGGATATGAGGCTTGGAGCCAGAGGGGCTTAAAGGGTTAGTTCACCCAAAAATGAAAGTTAAGTCATTAATTACTCACCCCCATGCTGTTCCAACCCCGTAAGACCTTCGTTCGTCTTCGGAACACAAATAAAGATATTTTTGATTGAATCTGAGGGCTGGATCACTCTTCCATAGGCTTCCTAAGGGACTGGCTCTTGACGGCCCATAAAGTCATTAAAGAAAAGGTTTAAATATTTCATGTGCCTACAGCGGCTCAATTATAAGTTTATCAAGCGACGAGACTACTTTTTGTGCGAAAAAAACATAAATAACGACTTTATTCCACTATTCCATTACTTCCTTATGGGCGCATGCACGAGAACTGAGACGAGGACGTTCTCATTCGTCTACTTCTTGTTACCGGCTGCTCACTGCTTAGGAGTTTTACCGCCACCTACCGTATAAAATGATGATCCATATATAAGGCGCTCCGGATTATAAGGAACACTGTCGTTTTTTGAGAAGATTAAAGGCTTTTAAGTGCACCTTATAGTGCGGAAAATACGCTAATTGAAAAGCGTATGTACAGCGCGCATCTTCATCTGCTTGTAAATAGAAAGTTTTGCGCTTCCAGCTATATCAGCACATCATCTTATACGGTAGGGGGCGGTAAAACTCCTAAGCAGTGAGCAGTCGGTAACAAGAAGTAGACGAATGAGAACGTCCTCGTCTCAGTTCTCGTGCATGCGCCCATAAGGAAGTAATGGAATAGTGGAATAAAGTCGTTATTTATGTTTTTTTCGCACAAAAAGTAGTCTCGTCGCTTGATAAACTTATAATTGAGCCGCTGTAGGCACATGAAATATTTAAACCTTTTCTTTAATGACTTTATGGGCCGTCAAGAGCCAGTCCCTTAGGAAGCCTATGGAAGAGTGATCCAGCCCTCAGATTCAATCAAAAATATCTTTATTTGTGTTCCGAAGACGAACGAAGGTCTTACGGGGTTGGAACAGCATGGGGGTGAGTAATTAATGACTTAACTTTCATTTTTGGGTGAACTAACCCTTTAAGCCCCTCTGGCTCCAAGCCTCATATCCCTTTGCACAAAAATGTAAAAAGTATATAATATTTATGTATCTTCATGCTGCTGCTTGCACTTTGTCATATTGCACGACAGTGAAATTAACCCGACTATATTTTGAAACTCTGTGATAGTCTGGAAACTGTATGCTAATGGTAGGCCATGTGCAATGTGGATCTGCCTATCTGTTATATCTATCTGAACTTGTTTAGTTGTGTCCTATGTCTAGCCGTATGTTTAGTAGGTGTTCAATTTTGTTTTAATATTGCACATTGGAGTATGGGAGAAGCACAATTTCAGTCTGCTGAGTATTGCATAGTTTGATTGACAATAAAGTTGACTTGAACTTGGACTTAACTACAACTTTTGTCATGTAATCTGGAATCAGAAACACACTACTATTTGGAAGTTATCTACACAGCAATGGTACTTTTTTGGCCACCTTGAACTCTGTCATGGTCCTCAGAGTACCCTAAGTTTACTTGCTGATCAAGTTTCAAATCACAATCAAGCAGTGCTCATAAGCAGTCCCTGAGCATAAGTGATGACGGCTGTGACTGGGACAAACGAATTAAAATAACTTAATTCTAACTTCCTTTCTGTATTGTGTGAATTCAGTTGGACTGGTCTCACTCGCACTGCATGGCCAGACTATGCTGACCAACCCGATCTCACGACCAAGTCGTACGAATTCGACGAATGATTAAAAAGTGGCTAATTCGTAACAATTCATACGACCTCACTCGTACGAATTAATACAATTTTGCTAAATCGGACAGATTTTACGAATTGGCCAATTCGTATGAATTCGTACGAATGACCTACCCCTTACCCCGCCCCTAAACCTAACCATCACGTGGGTTTAGACAAATCGTAAACTTTTTAATCATGCGTCGAATTCGCACGAATTGGTCGTGAGATAGTGTTGTGCTGACAGACATTTCTTGTTTAAATTCACGTTTTGCAGTAATGAAACTTAAATGTGTTCTTTTCATGAAATGAAACTTATGGTAGCCCTCGAAAGTGATTACACAGCGTCTGATACAAGTTTCATAATATTTGACCTGATTTGGGGCTTATTTAAGGAAAGGCAAGACGTTTTGTTTCCCATTCAGATGAGAATTGTGTTCCTGTCTCTGCTGTTTTGCAATATTTCCAGCATGAGAAGAGTCATGTATCTTCTGTTGCCTCTGCTGTTTCTTCATGTTTCAGCTCAACGTCGGACGCCGTTTGGTTAGTAAACCTTTCTTTCATAGTTATATATTGTTTGCATATTTGTATAGATTTTCATGAGTTAAAAAAAACATATTGCAATGTATTTTTTACGTTAAATGTAATCTACAGCATTTATTGGTCTATTGGAATTTTACAACCAAATATGTCTGTCCTGTTACAACAAATGCACAGTTAACTGAGGTTGAACAACAAATTTGATTGACTTTCTGAGCAGTTTTTTTTGTAAAATATATTAACCTTTTAATCTTTTGGTGCTGGGTGAAGGTTACAGACCAAAGCAGACAACACAGGAGGGAAGAGTGAGATTGGTGGGGAAGCTTCCTTCTTCTGGTCGTGTGGAGATCTATCATGATGGACAGTGGGGAACAGTTTGTGATGACGGATGGGACGTGGCCGAAGCACAAGTGGTGTGTCGGCAGATGGGTTTCCCTGGGGCAATCTCAGTTTCGTCTGGAGGGCAATATGGGGAAGGTATGTGATCCTCAGTCCAATTTATTGTTAGCCCATAACAATAATTGTCTAATTTTTTAAACCACAATTCTATTGATTTTTCCAGGCTCTGGTCCAGTCTGGCTGGATGACATGAACTGTAAAGGTTCAGAAAGCTCATTGTCTGAATGCAGCTTCAAAGGCTGGGGTGTTAGTGACTGCACACATAAAGAAGATGCAGGAGTGATCTGTGAGGCTGGTAATAATTTCAACTACTAGATATATTTGTAGTTGTCCACTTGTATTTCTGTTGTTTCAATCAAATTTTATTATGTTTTCTTGCAGGTAAAAACATAACCAGCAATCGTCAGTTCTCTGTGGATAACAGTCTGGGTTTGTCTGATGATCTTGGTCTTCTGTTTAAAAGTGGAGATGGTTGTGATTTCATCATTAATGTACAAGACGTCAGTGAAGAGGCAGAGTTGCAGTTTTGTGTGCACCGTTTTATCCTCATGATTTATCCAGAACTAAACATAACAAATGAGTCCAGGAACCTCACACTGGATGTCAGCCAGACGTGCCACCCTCATGTCTCTGCTTTTCTCAGGTACATTTTCTTAAGATCACTTCAATTCCTTGCTCAATCAAAGTGTCTCGATTCATCGAGAATATTGAGCACAGCAAAATCCCCAATGTTAAATTAACACTACTCAGTGTTTATATGAGTTTATGATATAATAAGTAACACTGAAGCAGTGTGGAAGTTGGTGGAAATTTTGTTATAAGAACGTTCTCTAAATATTCAGTGTTGGTTCTGGGAACGTGAAAAATGTCCAGTTTTCTTGACGTTAGAGGAATGTGTTTTAAAAGGTATAATGTTCCTCAAACGTTCTTTAAACGTTATTTTCAATTAAAAATTCAACATGATAGTGATGTTGATTTCTAACATTCCAAGAACAATATTCCAAGAAATATCCAGTTTCTTGAATGTTACTACACAGGAAAAACTCAAGAGTGTTAAAGACTCAAGAGTGTTAATGTGTTAAAATTTGAGTGTTAAATAAACACTGAAGAGTGTTAAAGTTAATGTTATTGATTGAGTGACTGAGCATTATTGAAGACACTTGATGAAAACAAGCAGAATCACTGAAGGAGAAAACTCAACTTTTAGTCACCATTATGGAGATCAGTGTTTGTTTGAGTTGGGCAGTTGACCTTTTCAAGTTTATCTTTAGAGTTTGTTTGGCTGCTGTACATGAGTTATGACAGCCAGATGAACAAAGAGGAAAAGTGATCTGATGGTGTTGGTTTTGTTATAACGTAATCATTATTTCACAATCATATGACCTGAATCACTAAATTTAAGTAGTATTAATCTTTGTTTTGAATGTGTAATGGTCATTACAGAATCAAAGGGATTTAACAGTATAAAACCTAGTTTTTATCATTTCTTTAAAGTTGTTCTGATCAAAAGTCACTGAAAATTGATTTTCTTTGGGATACACAGATATCAATAATTAACCTGTGATTCTCAAAAATGATGACAATAATAAAGCATGTTGTAGTGTATTCTGGGTGCCACCAATCAAAACTCATTCATAGCTCCAATCATACATTGCGGTATGAATAAATTATGATCTAAATTGTCTTACGAATCTCATTTTCCTAATCAAATATTTTTGTCACCATTGTGGAGATTCATACACTGAATCTATATGTCTATGTGTGCCTGAAAGAAATATTTTTTTTTAATCAGAACAACTTTTAAGAAATCATTTAGATTATATTGAACCTGGAACTTATACGGTTAAATCACTTTGATTATGAACAATATATTAGGTATACCTAATATATATTAGATTAGGACTACTTGATTTCAGAGATTCATATTGTATGATTGTGAATAAATGATTATGTTATAACATAACCAACACCATCAGATCACCTTTTTTCTTTGTTCATCTGTCATAACTCATGTATGGCAGCCAAATAAAATCTAAAGTTAAACATGTAAAGGTCAACTGCCCAACTAAACCGAACACTGATCTCCATAATGGTGACTAAAATTTGAGTTTTCTTCTTCAGTGATTCTGCTTGTTCTCATCAGGTGTCTTCACTAATGCTCAATCATCACTCAATCAATAACTTAAATAGCACATTAACTTTAACACTCTTCAGTGTTTATTTAACACTCAAATTTTAACACTTTAACACTCTTGAGTCTTTAACACTCTTGAGTTTTTGCTGTGAAGTAACATTCAGGAAACTGGACATTTTTATGTTCTTGGAATGTTAGAAATCAACATTACTATCATATCGAATTTTTAATCGAAAATCACGTTTAATGAACGTTTGAGGAACATTATGCCTTTTAAAACAGGTCAAAATATGATTGTTAAAACCAACACCATTCGAGCACCTTTTCTCTTTGTTCATCTAGTTGTTATAACTCTGTAAGTTAAACATGTAAGGTTCAAGACCCCAACTAAATAAAACACTGATCACCATAATGGTGACTTTGCGATTTTCCTCCTTCAGTGATTCTGCTTGTTATCATCAGGTTTCTTCAATAATGCTCAAAATCATCACTAAATTAATCACTTAACTATCTCATTAACCTTAACACTGCTTCAGTGTTACTCTTAACTCTGAGTGTGGACTGAGCAGTGTTTATTTAACACTGGGGATTTTGCTGTTTGCATATCATAAATCTACTGAATATATTATGGATGAAAGATGCTTACAGTGTCTGAACTGTTTTTCTCAGGTATTTGTACACACGTCAGATTGATGTTTCCATCACATCGGCTCAATGTCTCCATCAGCTGTCATTTATCTTCGGGGTGAAGACTCTCATGGAGGATGTTGGCAGGGTCTTCACTTCACTCCTTCCAGAAGACAACACCTTCCGGACACAGGTATCAATGTACGAGTATGGCGTCCGCACAGGTGACCTTGTTCTGCAGGAGAATGTCCTTCAGTATCTTTCCTGGAACTGTGAGTTCCTCATAAACTCTCCGTTGTGGAGCACCATCTCCTTTCACATGATGGACGCTCTGCTGCAGCGCTCAGACCTGGTTGTGAAGGATGAAGCTTTACTTCTTGAAGCTCTGGAGAGATGGATCCAAGATAAAAGTGATGAGATTAGTTCAGAGCAACAGGCCAGCCTCCTGAATCACATCCGCTTCCTCTTGATCCCAGTGGATAAACTGTATGAAATGCAGTTTTCCTCAAGTGTTCTCCATCAGAATCATGAGAAACTGTACCTAACTGGTCTGCTCAGAGGTTTTCAGTTCAATGCTCTGCCTTTCTCTACGATCAGGAATAAAATGGATAACATGAGTAATCATTATCTACCCAGAATCTACACTGCTAAAGAGTGGAGTGTATTTATCAATGACACAACCCCAAAAATTAATTACCAGCCCTACAACGAGTATGGATATGACAGGTATGGCAACCAGATCAGAAACCAAGTTCCTATCTTCTCCACTCGTGCACACCCTAGTGCTCTTTACAAAGATCAGACGGTCCAGTGGCAAGCCCAGGTTTTTCGTAATGCCCGGGACTGCTCTAACTATGGTGTGTCATGTACATCTTTTCCTGTCGCAAGGTTCCTCGCAAGTGGTAATCAGAACCGGTACGCCAACACCATTCGCTTCAACAACAGGTTGATTCTCACCTGTAAAAATCAAAACAATGTCTTTCATGTTCAAGAATTTAAAAACAGCATGGCAGTGATTCCAAACAACAGCACTATGGGCCTGCCTAACCCCTGTCCTGATGAATACAGTTTTAGATTTGCAGTGCGTCCAGAGTATATCTAGTATATAGTGACCTACATGCATTTCAGTTCATTCGAATCTAGTTTAACTGAATCTATGAAATTCGATCAAGTCTCTTTTTATAATTCATGGGAATCATTCTACAAATGTTTGTTAATTTTACTCTTGACTTATTTTAGCAATAAAAATGAACTTCCAAAATAAAAATATGTAACGAACATCATCTTTGTCAGTGTCGTTCCTCTTTAATGTCAATGTAACATTAAGAACTTGGACTTCAACGTTGAACAGAAGTTGCAATTTGGTTGGAATAAATTACCAGAGATCTTTCAATATCATGGTCAGACAAATCTGATCTGATCAAGATCCACTCTCAGCCAGGCCCAAAGTATTTATTTTAAAGCTTTTAATGATGCATGCAATGGATTATCAAAATAAACTGTCAATGTAAAACTCTCAAAGTACACTCATTCCTGCAGCACTATGTTGGTCATCTTTCTTGTGGATACAAAGGAGAAAGGATAACCATTCACTGATTTCAAATTAACCACAAACAACCACCTTTGCTTTGAAAAGGCTTTAAGATAAAATATTTCTTCGATAGCATTGCAATTGTGACAATAAAAAAAATTGAATATCAGATTATCACGTCATGCACCACTCTGATGAGCAGCCCACCACTATAATTCGAGTGCCCTGAAATTCTTCAAACAGAGTATGTTAAATTCTTTCCATAAAATGTTCATCTATGGAAATTTATCAGTGATTAATTAGTGCAAATAACGCAAAACTACCCAGCAAGATTAAAAGAAGCTTCTGCTAAATTAACTGATGGTGAGGTAATTCAATGTCCACTGGAGTTTTGCTCCAGTGTTCAAGAATTGGAAAAGGTGCGCTGTTTTTATGTTTTTTTCGTCTTAGCTATATTTAACTCAACTTTATATTTGAACTGTTCATTGATAGTGTTCTAACTAGAATCTTTAAAGATAACCCTTGGATTTTTGAAAATGACAGTTCATATAGTGTGGAATATAACTCTATGGGAATGAAAACATCCTGCAAAGATTTATATCTGAAAGTGCACCGTATATAAAGTTATTGTCTTTCAAAAGTGAGAGTCGACTCTGAGTCTATGAAATGAATTGTTTTTGAAACGAGTCATTAGCTGTTACATCGTGACGTAGATAAGAAAAATTAGCTCATTGGCCGCTCCCAACAACTGTGCGCAGACGGGAGTGTAAACTTTTATATGATTCAAAAAGTTCAGCTGAATGTTGAGAAGACGCTGTGTTCTACATTGTAAAGTCAGTTCAGCCACTTGTTTTTATTGCCCAGGGACGAGCATGTGAAGAATCAGTGGTCAGAGTTCATATTTGCAACGATACCACAACAGTATAGCCCGAACCTTGTGTTCTCATCATTTTAATGACGAATCATTCAAAAACATAAATGAATTCAAATGTGGATTCGCAAGCCGGTTGTTCCCGAAGGAGGGCTCAGTATCCAGAGTATATGGATCAGGTTCGTCCTCCTTCGAATCACAATCTGTAAGTATTATTACTAATGTTTGCTGTTATGTTTTCTGTAGCATGCACAATATAATTATATTGTGTTGTGTACACTCCGCGCAGCTTCTAAACGGGGTAAAGTTAGTTTAGTTTTTGATATTCCCCAGACATTCACTGAAAAATGGCAATTACCTCCTAAACGAATGACTTCGCTCTATATAATAAGCACTGCCCCTCAAAAGCCGCCGCAATGTGAGTTTCGCCGGGAAAGCTTGCTCTTGACGGAGACGCGAGTAAGGGACCGTGTGAAAAGTGCACTTTTTCTGACACGTTTGTTCAAACAATATATACAATTTTCAACACTTGACAAGCTATAATCCTGGTTATGGGCGTTCCGTTGCCGACAGTCTCTGCCTACGGTTTACCAATAACAACTGATTGGGTCATTTTCACCAATCGCCATAGATTCGCGTCACTCAAAGGAGGTGTTTGGGAAAATGAATCCTCGAACGAATCATTTGGGAGTCGTTGAGCAAATCAGTTAAAAATAAATGCATATTATAAGACAAATAAAGTGTTTTTTATGCTTGCATGCAGGTTAAACTGTTTTTGGGAAATCCCAAAACAAAAATAGGAACATTTCAAATGCTATGATAGGGGCTCTTTAAAAATGTATTTATAAAATAAATGGGGCACACTTTTTACCCACTGTGATCCCATTATAAACCATAATGGAGCCATTTGTAGGTTCAGTCAGTGTGATCACCCATATGTTGGGTTTTGTGTGTAGCCCAGCTCAGCCCCATTATTAGCACCCATTTGCGACCCAAGTGAGCCCATTTAATGAACATCTAAATGGACAAGAGAACTTTTGTTATAAGAACGTTCTCTAAATATTCAGAGTTGGTTCTGGGAACGTGAAAAATATTTTCTCAAATTTTAGTCACCATTATGGAGATCAGTGTTAGGTTTAATTGGGTAATTGACCTTTACATGTTTAACTAAAGCAAACACTGATCTCCATAATGGTAACTAAAATTAGAGTTTTCTTCTTCAGTGATTCTGCTTGTTATTATCAGGTTTCTTCAACAATGCTCAATCATCACTCGATCAATAACTTAATTAGCACATTAACTTTAACATTCTTGAGGGTTTAACAAAGTTTAACACTTTAACACTCTTGAGTCTTTGCTGTGTAGTAACATTCAGGAAACTGGACATTTTTATGTTCTTGGAATGTTAGAAATCAACATCACTATCATGTTGAATTTTTAATTGAAAATAACGTTTAAAGAACGTTTGAGGAACATTATACCTTTTAAAACACATTCCTCTAACGTCAAGAAAACTGGACATTTTTCACGTTCCCAGAACCAACACTGAATATTTAGAAAACGTTTTTATAACAAAATTATGTTAGCTGGGTTAGAGCCACAATGGACCCATCATGTGCCCATATGGGATAACATACATGGGCATATACATTTGTCCATCAGCTCCACATGGGACCCATTTGTGTTGCCCAAGCAGGGCCCAAGTGACAGCCCATCAAAAACCCACATGGAAATGTTGACTGGGACAGCATTTTGACATTAAACAAAATCCAGGTGCACTAATAGCTTTCTTAAAAACCTTCAATCTGTTGTTTTCAGGAAGAAAAAAAACAGCAACAACAAATAAATAGCTGTGGCGTATTAATGAAAAAGAACATTCATAATTAAATTGTGATGGATTAGTTTGTTTTTTAAAGTAGCTGAAATTATTAACATATTGATCAATAAAGTAAAAAAAAAAAAACAGTGCACCATTAAAAAAAACCCATTCACAATACCACATGGCTACCACCAATAATGTGTGTGGAGTAAACTGTTTTATACATACACTATAGTCTATCACGTCATTCAGTTACATTCATTACACTGTAAGTACAGTACTGGCGTGAAACCACTATAGGTCGTTGCTGAAAATGGTAGTGAAAAAAACCCCAAAGAAAGAAAAAACTCTTGATGAAGGCTCAGAAAGGTCTCTCAAAACAATTAAAGAGTCAACATGTCCTAATTTCTTCAGTCTCCTCTATAACCACAACCACATTTTAATGTCTGCCAATAGTTAGTTGGCATTATTCGAACGCCACTGAACTATTTCAACCAATCTAGATGTCCATCATCTAGACAAAAGGTATTTACCAGTACTTGGCACGTATTTACTTCCAGATAATCCCTTTCACACTAAATGAATTCGAGTCCTTCATACTTCACATCTCCAATCTTAGTTTCAGGAAGCAAGATTCGGCCATCCAAGGTGAATGCCACAATGTAAGAGGCAATTTTCCCAGCATCCTCCTCAGACTTCAAGGCAACAATAATCTGGTCGTCTGTGTTGGGGACAAACTTGAAGGACGAAAAGCCGTGTGTAGGGTTCAGGGGGCCAACGTTTCTCACTTTAATGTCCTGGAAGTCTGGGGAGCAGCTGAGCATTAGGTTGGTGCCGCGACGCTCATCTGCCGTCTCGTCGTAGCGCTCGCTGCTGGCACGCCTCGGCAAGAAGAACCAGCGCTGCAATGTGTCGCTCCAGGCTGCAGACTCGTGTATGAGGTACCCTGAGATGACCACAGAGAGGAAATGAGCAAGGACTGGCATTGAAGCATTTAATCTAAGAGACTACTGTAAGTACTTGGGAATCTTTTACCCTAAAATTATTAATTTTTCACATTTTCCATAAGGAAAATTAAGCCACAACAAGTACATACAGCACATTTCACAATATAGATTGCATCAAAGCAGCTTCACAATATCAATCAAAACATAATAACAATGTTCATTTCTTAATGGAAAAACATCTACGTTTGGTAGAGCTGATCAAGAGTATTACTGATTGGTTAATTAATTTGAACATCCCCACTCAATTGACAATAAGCATGGATGGAGACGTTCCCAGAGGACCTTAGTTTACAATCTTTACTTATATGGTGCTTTATACAGTACACATTGCTTTAAAGAAGCTTTCAAAAGTGATAAATTGTCCACTCTGACACAAAAATCGCGCTGTGCGGACATTACTGATGGAAAAAATGACGTCTCACAGACTGAGCCAGAGTGGAAAGTGAACAGGGAAGTGGCTTTTTGCCAATTTGGCTAAATATCATTTATTTAACAACATTCCTAATTTAATAAATGTTTTACACTGGACTACACTCATTATTGATGAATTTTTAAAATACCAAGCATAACAATATTGACTGCTCGCTACAAACACACACTGCATGTGAGTGAATGTCTACCGCTCACCGGGCGGACTGATGCCAGCAGCTCTGCGGAGAGAGTTGTACTTAGGAACCCAGTTGTGGTGCTGTACATCTCCGTGGATTCCCACCACTTTGACCCACTCGGGATTTTCATTCAGCACTTCTCCATCGGTGGTGGTCCACTCCTTCCCCAAACCTCCCACATACAGATGCTCGTCCTTTACTGCAAGCCACTCTGCCTTAAACCCTGTGTAAGAGAACGCCAAAGAAGAAACCACAACTGAAATCAGATATCATGTAAATTGATTGCTTTGAATTTGATTAATTATTTTACATATACACTCACCTAAAGGATTATTAGGAACACCTGTTCAATTTCTCATTAATGCAATTATCTAATCAACCAATCACATGGCAGTTGCTTCAATGCATTTAGGGGTGTGGTCCTGGTCGAGACAATCTCCTGAACTCCAAACTGAATGTCAGAATGGGAAAGAAAGGTGATTTAAGCAATTTTGAGCATGGCATGGTTGTTGGTGTCTGAGTATTTCACAATCTGCTCAGTTACTGGGATTTTCACGCACAACCATTTCTAGGGTTTACAAAAAATGGTGTGAAAAGGGAAAAACATCCAGTATGTGGCAGTCCTGTGGGTGAAAATGCCTTGTTGATACTAGAGGTCAGAGGAGAATGGGCCGACTGATTCAAGCTGATAGAAGAGCAACTTTGACTGAAATAACCACTCGTTACAACCGAGGTATGCAGCAAAGCACTTGTGAAGCCACAACACACACAACATTGAGGCGGATGGGCTACAACAGCAGAAGACCCCACCGGGTACCACTCATCTCCACTAAAAAATAGGAATAAGAGGCTACAATTTGCAAGATCTCACCAAAATTGGACGGTTGAAGACTGGAAAAATGTTGCCTGGTCTGATGAGTCTCGATTTCAGATGGTAGAGTCAGAATTTGTCGTAAACAGAATGAGAACATGGATCATCATGCCTTGTTCCCACTGTGCAGGCTGGTGGTGGTGGTGTAATGGTGTGGGGGATGTTTTCTTGGCACATTTTAGGCCCCTTAGTGCCAATTGGGTATCGTTTAAATGCCCCGGCCTACCTGAGCATTGTTTCTGACCATGTCCATCCCTTTATGGCCACCATGTCCCCATCCTCAGATGGCTACTTCCAGCAGGATAATGCACCATGTCACAAAGCTCGAATCATTTCAAATTGGTTTCTTGAACATGACAATGAGTTGACTGAACTAAAATGGCCCCCACAGTCACCAGATCTCAACCCAATAGAGCATCTTTGGGATGTGGTGGAACGGGAGCTTCGTGCCCTGGATGTGCATCCCACAAATCTCCATCAACTGCAAGATGCTATCCTATCAATATGGGCCAACATTTCTAAAGAATGCTTTCAGCACCTTGTTGAATCAATGCCACAGAATGAGAACATGGATCTCAGATGGCAGTTCTGAAGGTGAAAGGGGGTCAAACAGGTGTTCCTAATAATCCTTTAGGCGAGTGTATTTCAGTAGTTTCTGACCATTACACTAAAGGAGTGGTAAATTTAAAGGTGGTAAATTAAAATGCCCCGATTATGCTTTTTTTGGAATGTACCTTTCATGTGGTGTGTGTAATTTAATTATTTGTGTATGTCAAAGGTCTGCAAAGTTTCAAAGATCAAAGTGCACAATAAAATAAGTTAATGTATCATTCACAAGACAGTACTGATTCTGAACTGCCTGAAAGGAGTCACCAGTGATTATATTCTTCACTGGCTGGCCACAGACAAGGTCTACTTTGACCTACCCTTTAACACTGTAGTTGTAGCTAAGGCTGGAAGAGTTTGGTTTATGCTGTTGACATGTCAAGAACATGCTGTTTTCTGCACTGCGAAAGTAAACCCACTTTGATGCACTTCCAAATGAAAAGGAACTTTGTTACTGTTCGGATCACTGTGTGTGCGATTGCTGAGGAAATTGAGATATGGTAATGGCTGTTTGGTTGTTGACATGCGCTGTAAATGGTTGACCAATTACAATAAACTGGACTGCTTAAACAATTAGAACAGAGTAGACCAAATTATTGAGTCATCGGACCAATCAGAGCAGAGTCATCTGAGCAATCAGAGCAGAGTAAACCAATCACTAGCTACGTTTACATGGACACAATCGGAATGAAATCAATACGATTGAAGAATCCAATCAAGGTGTTTACAATGTAGGTGTTTAGTTTAGGTTGATGTGCACGTTTATATGTCACAAGATTCAAATCGGAATTGATTCTTTGACATGCGCACACTGCACGAATATGCCACTGTTCACGCATAAGCATAACTATTTTCCCCTATTGGTTCGGTATTTGTTTTAAACAACAGAATTAATTTTTTATCCGTCTCTGGTCATGATTTGGAGACGATGAGCATGAAGTGTTTTGCCGTGCGGATTGTATTTATAACGCAGTAAAACCCCGCGCCCAAAAGTCGTGTGTGGATGAGAATGTAAAACAAGCACTGGTGGGACGTTGTCCTGCTTCACTTCACAGACATGGAGTGAAATGGGAATTTTTTAATAACGGAACAGTCATTTATATGACACTTTATTCAACAGGAAGAACAGCACGTCATTACGCTATTTCAACGTCATTCCACATGCGCAGTCCTTTTAGTTTCGGTTTTCAATCCAATCAGGTGTTTACATGTTCTCTCGCTCGGATTACAAAAGGAGTAAACCACTTCTTTCAATCCCATCGAAATTCTAGTCGGATCGAGCTCAATCGGATCGATTAAGGTGTTTACGTGAAGGTTTTTTAGTCCGATTGAGCCGTCAATCCGATTACAAGGGTCCATGTAAACGCAGCTAGTGAGTCATCTGACCAATCAGATCAGAGTAGACCAATCATTGAGTCATCTGACCAATCAGAGCAGAGTACACCAATCGTTGAGTCATCTGATCAATCAGAGAAGAGTACATCACAGTCCTGCCCACAGCCGGTGCTGGAAGTAAAAATTCAATACAATTTCTCCATTGACATTTGAGATATAAGCCATGAAAACGTGACCATACATGGTAGACTTAAAACCAGCTACGGCTGTACTAAGCGATTGTATATGCTCATGTAGATGCCAAAAGTTCATGGGGCACTAACCTTGTTTTATGATAAATGCCTTTTATTCTCAATGTATTGGATAAGTACCTCATTACCCACAATCCTGAATAATCCCACAATCCCACAGTGATGCATCTGATTGGTGGAAGTCGTGTCACATGTCTGAAACCCCGCAAAGGTACGTGACAGACTGAAGATCGTGTAATGACGTAGGGCTAAGTTCATTGGTCGCACCTCTGAGATGCCCCCCGCGCCATTGGATGTGCAGTTGCCGCAGCACAGCCTATTAGCGAGCTAGAAACTCAATGTTTTAGCATGTGCAGCTGCAAATGTGTTTGCTTCAGTAAATCGAGGTAAAGGAGTTTCCCTGCAAATTCACTATATAAAATTCACTGGAGGAAAAAGTTCATGTAGCCGTTGTCAGATTTGGAAGTCACTCAAAAGGCTCTTTTACGGTAGCTTCAGTCGACTTCAGTGAGGCGCGGTGGTTTATGGGATGAGTAGTTCCTTTGCTCGGAAATGAAAATATGTACACAGTCTTGTACCCCTGACTTTTTTGGGGATTTTCTCTTCATTTTTTCACTCGAAATGATATGTTGTATGCTTATGAGTTCAGCTGTAGCTGGTTTACCTCAGACATGCTCTAATACTTTTTAGATATGGACTTTACAAAATTCAATGGGAGAAATGAATGGGAAATTTACTTTCGGCACCAACGCTCTCTCGGGCTGTGGGCGGGACTGTGATTCTCTATTGCAGTGTTTCCCAACCCTGTTCTTGGGGGCACACCAACACTGCGCATCTTTGTCTCCCTTATTATCAAACACACCTGATTCAACTCATCAGCTCATAATCAGATGGGTT
This sequence comes from Pimephales promelas, assembly GCF_016745375.1. The sequence continues at coordinate 677,828 of NW_024121135.1, forward strand.
AATGAGCTGATGAGTTGAATCAGGTGTGTTTGATAATAAGGGAGACAAAGAGTACGCGCAGTGTTGGTGTGCCGCCAGGAACAGGGTTGGGAAACACTGCTCTACTGAGTCATCTGCCCAACCAGAGCAGAGTATACCAATCATTGAGTCATCTGACCAATCAGAGCAGAGTAGACCAATCATTGAGTCATCTGACCAATCAGAGCAGAGTAGACCAATCATTGAGTCATCTGACCAATCAGAGCAGAGTAAACCAATCATTGAGTTATCTGACCAATCAGAGCAGAGTACACCAATCACATTAGGCTCGGTCATTTGACCAATCAGACCTTGAAGGCATGTAAACCTATTGTAGGAGACTCCAAAATAAAATTTGGAACCTTTAAAATAGCATAACAGGGGCACTTTAATTAATTTCCTCAAAATTTGATTCAAACAAAGACAGCAATGCATGTTTGTTCGGGGGCAGATTAAAAGCATCCATTCTCAATGCTCTCAAGTCTGTGGACACTCTGGATGGATCTGAGAGGTCCCAGTAACAGCACCATTTTATTTGGAAAAAAAAGGTACTATAGAAGTACTAACCTTTTGAAACATAGCCATCCCCATCTGGAAGTATAACCCAGGGCACCGCCTTAAGTCCTTCAATGTTATATACTACACCCGTACGATCATCCACGCTGTACAGTTTGCCATTAAACACCACTAATTCGGAGAGCTCCATGCCCCGACCCTTCTCTGCCAGGTGGCTTTCCAAGACCACCCTTTCCTGATCCCATTCGACAGCCACCGTATCTCCACTCTCCGACACCAGGAGGTGACCCTTTAGCATGTAGCTAAACCAGGTCAGCTTCTTGTCACTGAGCGAGTTTGTGTCCAGGTCGGCAATGACCCCTATCCGGTAGCGCGTGCCCTGGGCTGTGCGCTCTGGTGGACTGAGGGGGTACGTGTCATTGTAGCGATCCTCTGCTCTCACCTCATGATGGTTTAACTTTGAGCCATATCTAGGATGGGGGTGAAAGGGCAAAAGCTGCATGTAGATGAGGAGGACGAGGGTTAGCGCTGATGCTACCACCACAATGGCTCTCCATTTGATGCGGAAGCGGGGGTCTGTGGTGTTGGTCATGGAAGCCAGCATCGGGAGCCCTCCAACAGAGATGCGCAGAGAGTTCATAGACTCATTATGGTTAAGAAGTGCATAGCCTGGAGAAACTGGCATTAGGGAGGGACGGCAGCCACACCTACACAGGAAAACAGAGTAAAGTTCGGGTCAATATGACGGGTCAATTCGGGTGTCAGATTACGCGGTTTTGACTCCTAAAATCTTGTCGTGTCGTGGACAAGACACATGTCAGATTACACGTTGCTTCCTGGGGTCTTTAACGGCGCACGTGATGTCACCGAGAAGGCGAAACTAGTAGCGAGTGACTTACGGAAACGAACGTAAAAAATCATTGGATGAGGCGGTGAGTGTTGTATTGGCTGTCCAGTGTTCAGAAAAAAAGTTAAAAAAGAACAAAAACCCGACAATGGACACGTTCCTGGATTGCTCGAAGGGGACAGTATGAGCTGTTAATCCTCCAAAGAGAACTTGAGGTAAAATGTAGTTTTCTTATATATTTTTACTTTTAGTTTTAACGTTAGCACCATCGTCTCTCTTTCGTTTCGCCATTTTTGAAAGTTGTGTACGGAAAAGCTTCTGTGCTCCTATTGGTCAACCTCATACATGTGACAGAACTGTCGTAGGCGACCGTAAAAAAAATTAAACATGCTAGTCTTTTTGTCGTGATGTCGTGAAGCATCACAGACGCGACGCACGTTGTCGCCCACTATGACACACTATACGAGATAATACAATCGAATCTTGCGTCCCAATGCCCGTTGTCGTTTACGAATCCCCACAACACCCTACGTCAAACGGATCGTGCCAAAATCATCTGACCAATCAGAGCAGAGTACACCAATCATTGAGTCATCTGACTAATCAGAGCAGAGTATACCAATCATTGAGTCATCTGACCAATCAGATCAGAGTAGACCAATCATTGAGTCATCAGGGTTAAGCTACGTTTATGGTGGACCAAGCGATCAGTCAAGATGTACATGTACCATTATTGCACGGCTCTGTGGAATACTTGATTCTGATTGGTCAATCGCTCCATCCAGCGGTATGTTATTTCCTGGTAAAAACTGATAACACAGGCTCATCCGGGGTACTGAAATCGGTGCTATACGTTTGGAAGAAACATTTTTTCCTCGTGGGAGTTTTGAGTTTGGTGAGCTAATAAAACATTAAAACTCAAATCAATATTTTGTGTACAGTTAATTAATTATGTCATCCAGTTATCGCAGACTCAATCTTTTTCATACAAATGCAGCCGCTGCCATTTTGTGACGATTGTTTTGTACACTGTAATGGATTATACGATAACAAACAGGTATGATGGTAAAACCGTTTAATCTCAACCGTTTATCTCTTATCTCCATAATTATTTGTGACGAAATGCTGTGTTATAAGTGCTATGACTGTATACCGTATCCCTTAAATGTCCGCTTGCTGCTTTCTCCACAGAGGCTTTGTGTTTAAAGAGCAAATAAAAAAAAAACTCAACTCAAAGTCAATATTTGATGGCTAATTAATTACTATGTGGCAATTAGCCGTGTAATAACCGGGATAATGTACATCCAGTCAATTGTTATCACAGAATAAACCCCTTCAGGCTGGTGCAAGATCTCCCTATTGGGGTTTATTATGTGATAACAAAAGCTGAAAGTACATTACAAGCATTTCAAATGTGTTTCCTGCGACCACTAGCGTTTAAATTTTGTAGAGACCCTCGCCGCTTTTTCCATCACGTTACTGAATAATACAACTAAATAAACAAGAAACTGGTGTTTAGTGTTAGTTTTTAATCCTCTTACCCCTCCTCTGTGACAAACCTGTTTAGCAACCCTGCTTCTTCTCAATTGCTACCTTTAACTGTCAGTCTTAGCCACTTTATTCTTTGACACAACAGAAGTAAAGGTTGGCTATTTCAATCTCTCCCGCAATTACATTAAAGTTTCTAAACAACAAATATAATCCGGTAGATTCTCAAAAAGCTATTTTTTCTAAGCTTAAGGGTTTAAAAACAGACGATTGCATCAATAACAAAAAATACAAGCAAGTTATAAAACAGTCCTACCTAAGACACAACCATTTTTGGGACCCAAAGCAGCAGACACTCACCAGCTTGTCAAACTCTGACAGGATCCACTGAGGCCACAGAAACACTTTGCTTAGGAAATGAGCAATGTTGACGTGGAGGTAAGGAGTGGCTTGGCGAACGGACGGTAGGCAAACAGGATGAAAACAGGTGCAGCGGGATACACCACAGCTCTGATGTGAAACCAGTGAGGCAGTTTAAATAAAGTTTGCCACAATTCTCACTTTGAAATAATTGTTAGCAGCAGCCGTGGTCTTATTTATAATTATAAGTTTGTAACGTGCATCACCCCAGTAATACAGACCACAAAGGACCATACCTGAGGAATCTAGTCTGTTAACAAGTTGTTTATCTGAAATGTTAATATTTAACAACTGAAAGTCTAAAAAAAACCTACTTCTCTTAATATTTATATATAAATATTATATAATTTTTTTTTTAATTACAATTATTGCACAATTGTTCAAATGAAGTGTCCCTTCATATACTAAATAATTTCATTAAAAAAATAAACTTTGTGGGTAGCTATAGTTAAAATTACAGAGATTATTAATGTAATCAATTCTCGTTCAATACTGGGCAAGTTCAAAACACTCTTTGCTTTTCTAAACCTTTGGCAATGACCGCATTTTGCATATCGCATCACAAAGATAAGGGTTCAACAAAACTGCAAAATATTGATTTGTATTGCATTTAGTTTCCCATTATTTGATGACTGACCGTGACTCTCTTGTTGGTCTTTGTCCACAAATAGCAATCGATTTAATTAAAGATCAAATGTAACTCGGCCAATGAACTCTGCATCATATGGCATGTGTTCAATTTATTTCTCACACATTGTGTGTTCTTAATGTTTTAAATACATTGTTTTACGTGTATGTTTTATGTGTTATGGTTGTGTGCCAAAATTGAAAATAAGATGTGTAGATGTATGTAATGGAGAGTTCAGACATTCAGCAACATATAATTTTTAATTTAATTATTTGTTTTGATTCTGTCCAACTAAGACAGTTCTTACCCTTAATATTCAGCAGTAACGTCGTATAAAACCACAAATAAATGCAGTTTTATCAGTTTAAGAATGAAAGCTTGTCAAGGACTAGGATTTGTACCGTGTGCGTGAGCTATAATTATGTATTTTAACAAAACAAAATTACAAACAAGTAGCTATTTATAGATTTAATAATACAACCAAGTAGTTAAAATTCAACAGAGCAGTTGAACTGGCAAAATCTTTAATCACGTGATGTAAACAACTGCTCGACCAATCAGAGGTCCTGCTTATCTGCCTGAATCAATCTGACATTTATTAAACAAAGATAAAACACATTATTATTATTATACAATTAAATTTACTCACCTGTTCGGTCAAATATCTGTTCTACAAGTAGTTACAAAACATTTAACAAGAGCTATCCCAACATTTACAGCTATCTCACATGTTCATATGGGAAAACATTGCCTTTAAAGAATTGGCTTTCAAACGACATTTACAGTTAAGGTATTTCTCTATTTTAATTCATTTGCATTTTAACTCACAAAGTCAATGTTTGTTTGGCCCACAATACAGTGCAATGTCTAGATTTAAACCGAGCTTCTCCATGAACACAGTCGTGTTGTCTTACTCTAAAGCTGAACGTGTTTACTTACTCTAGAGTGGAAGATAAGGCTCGAAATGACCCAGTAAACGGACTTGATGATCAGTTTAAATCGCGACTCGTGAACTCTCGTTCCTCACGGGTCCATTCAGCAGTGCGCGCGACCCGTGCACTTCCGCATTCGGGGGCGCGCTCGCCTCGAACCAGCTCTTTCCGCTCATACTTGCGTACATTTTACGCATAAATGCTTGAAAGAGAACGAGACATTTGAATTTTTAGCAATTCTTTCAGTTTAAACCACACGTTGAATTATGTAAACAGTAAAATAAGGTGCCAGGAGTGTAATAAAAAGTACGCCCTAATTACAAACTGTGTAGCCTATGGCTTTCTTTATTCAGCGCAATCATAAACTCTAATATGATTGATTTACAATAAACGACTACAGTATTATTTACCTGAATGTATTTTCATGAATTTTGTGGAAATTCATTCATTAATGCAACTTAAGGCATCTACTTGATTAACATGGATATCGAATAGAGTAGTTTGTTTGAGATTGAGACCTCTCTGATAAATGCATATTTAATATTTAAATATTTAGATTTTAGTTGTGAAACTTTAGTCTTAAAGGAGTAGTTTACTTTTATAAAAACAAAAAACTTTTGCTGATAATTTACTCACCCCCATGTTATCCAAGATGTCTTTCTTTCTTCGGTCGAAAAGAAATTAAGGTTTTTGATGAAAACATTCCAGGATTTTCTCCATATAATGGACTTCAATGGGAACCAAACGGTTCAAGGTCTAAAAGAGAGTTTCAGTGCAGCTTCAAAGGGCTTTAAACAATTCCAGACGATGAATAAGGGTCTTATCGAGCGAAACGATCGCTCATTTAATAAATAAATAACAAAGTTTAAGTTTTATAAGCTCAAACGTGAAAAGTCAAGTCACAGAATTGAGCAAGGCGAGCATTTGAGCTTATAAAACTTAAACTTTTTTATTTATTTATTAAATGAGCGAATCGTTCTGCTTGATAAGACCCTTATTAATCGTCTGGAATCGTTTAAAGCCATTTGAACAGTTTGCACTGAAATTGTCTTTTGGAGCTTGAACCGTTTGGTTCCCATTGAAGTCCATTATGTGGAATGTTTTCATCAAAAACCTTAATTTCTTTTCAACTGAAGAAAGAAAGACATGGACATCTTGGATGACATGGGGGAGAGTAAATTATCAGCAAAAGTTTTTTGTTTTTTTTTAAAGTGAACTTCTCCTTTAACATAACAAAAAAGTGAATGCTCATTCATTTTACAGACATGGAATACATTGTAGGGTAATATGAGGGAAAATGCCCCAATAATTAACATATTTAGATATACATTAAACATGGGGAGGGGCATCAGACTCCAATGTTGAAAGACAAAATAAAACTAATTAAAATTCATACACAGTTGGTGCACAGTGTATAAGTGCTTCATTTGGGACACAACTCAAGTCTGATATTTGTTAACAGAAAGAATCAACTGTTTATTGTGCAGCATTTCCTTACAAAAAAAGAGAGAGAATGTGGCAATAACTGCTGTTACAAAAACAGTTGCAAAGGAAGTCAACAGGAAGACAAAATTATGTGCTATGACAGAACTGTGAAAATAAAAATAAAGGAAATATCACTACCTTAAGCAAAACACAGACAGATTGAAAAAAGTGGTCAACTTAGATCAATTCTAGTTTTTCTTTGTTAATTTTAGGAAAATGAAGAGAACCGTAAAAACAAAATCATTCTAAAACAGTCAACAGATTTCAATTCCTAGCTATTAATTTCAAAACAAGGCACAATTTCAATAGGAAGAGGTAGAAATCTTGCAGTGAATTTGGCCTGACATTAAGAGCACATTTTGAAGGCAAACTGCTAGAAGTCATCAACAATATTACATCTTACGATTGTTTAACACTTCAAAACTCAGGTGCTTACAGTTTACAAAAACAAGGCTTATCCACACAAAGCCTATAGTCTGTCACAAATAAAAAAATTAAAGCACGCGTCGTTTACAGTAGTTTATCACTTCCTACCTCACAACATCAATCTAACTATTCTATTCCAGCCTCGATGAGCCTGACAGCCTCAACATCCTCAGTTAATGAAGCCATTTGGCAATAGATTTAGTGCATACCTTTCAACAAATGTGATGTATGGTGTATGGCAACGCTGTTTTTAAGGAATTACTTCATTGTGGTAATGCATTTTGGCACAGAGTCTGTTCACTTTCAGTTGTTTAAATACGGTATGGAAACAAACACACCTTTAAAGAGTAGTTCACTTTTAAAAAAACTTTTGCTGATAATTTACTCACCCCCATGTCATCCAAGATGTCCATGTCTTTCTTTCTTCAGTCGAAAAGAAATTAAGGTTTTTGATGAAAACATTCCACATAATGGACTTCAATGGGAACCAAACGGTTCAAGCTCCAAAAGACAATTTCAGTGCAAACTGTTCAAATGGCTTTAAACGATTCCAGACGATGAATAAGGGTCTTATCAAGCAGAACGATTCGCTCATTTAATAAATAAATAAAAAAGTTTACGTTTTATAAGCTCAAATGCTCGCCTTGCTCAATTCTGTGACTTGACTTTTCACGTTTGAGCTTATAAAACTTAAACTTTGTTATTTATTTATTAAATGAGTGATCGTTTCGCTCGATAAGACCCTTATTCATCGTCTGGAATCGTTTAAAGCCCTTTGAAGCTGCACTGAAACTCTCATTTAGACCTTGAACCGTTTGGTTCCCATTGAAGTCCATTATATGGAGAAAAATCCTAGAATGTTTTCATCAAAAACCTTAATTTCTTTTCGACTGAAGAAAGAAAGACATGGACATCTTGGATGACATGGGGGTGAGTGAATTATCAGCAAAAGTTGTTTTCAAAAGTGAACTACTCCTGTAAGGAGTTATGGTAAAGATTATGTGATTGTGTATTACGCGACTGTAAAAATGGCAGCTGGTGTAGAATCTTATTTGTCAGAATCAAATTTGGGGGAGAAAAAAAAAATGTGCAAAGATTGTTTGCACTCAGGGTTAAGTTTAGCATTCGCATCCAATCTAAATAAAAAATAAATAACTTTTTCAAACATGAAAACACACACTTGCAAAGCACACCAAGTGTCAATCCCAGGTCACTTATGGAAAAGTAAAGAACGATGCGGAGCGTGTGAACGCGTCCACAGCGGTGAGCCTTTGAGACGTGTTAAAATGCGCTCAGTAAGCTGGCGGCTGATAGGCGCTCTCTCCCGCGGAGGCGGGGGCGAACGGGGACTGCTGGTAACCCTCTGGAGCTCCGGCATAGGCGGAGGGGTACGGGGACGTGTGGTCACTGACGGGATCGTTGTAGCCGAGGCCAACATCCGCCAACCCTTGGCGGTAGCGTCGAAACGCGAACACAGTAAGAATTCCCTAGAGAAAGAAAGATCGGTTTGTTTCAGTTAATCAAATGTACAGTGAGGCCCTCAGGCAGCAACAGGACGACTAAACCTTCCAGTCTCTCTTTCTCTTGAATCCAACAAAGAAGTGGCGTAGGCCCCTTATTTTAACGATATGTGTATGGCGTAAGTGCACTTAAGTCCACTTTTGCAAGTATAATGAGACAAATGGTCGGCGCTCCCGGTGCAGGGTCTTAAAGGGTCGTCCCCATAGATATCTATATAAAGGCTAGATATGTCGTCCACGCTGCTGGCCAATGGAGGTCGACGTCTGCACCTGGCGGCCATCTTGTCACAGGCAGCTCGCTCACTCGTAACATTGTGTTAATGGTACATGTACTATTTAAATGACCATAACTTGCTCAATTTTCTACCGATTTTCAAACGGTTTGTTTTGTTATAAACGGCAGAGATGTAGTTATGATACTGCATACTTATGAATAAAAAGTGTATGAATAAATAATCATCCAGATAATTATAGCCACGTTAATAACGTTTGTAAGAAACCAAACCATTTGTAAATCCGTCAAGATTTCAACGAGATAAGAGTATTTGTGTTCGTGCGGACCACTCATCTTACATCAGCTTGTCTGTGACAAGATGGCCGCCGGTGATGGCGATGGAAACTCCGCCGTAACACATCTAGCCTTTATATACATATCTATGGTCGTCCCTATTCTCTTAATGAGTAATGGGTGTGTTTTGGGCGCAACGTGCAATAAACCAATCAGAGTCGAAAGTCCCATTCGCCAGTTGTGCTCGCGCCATGACGGATTCGCTATTTACATGGAGGAATTTGCAAGCGGAAAGACTGAAGAGGAAACGGATCTGAACGTGTTTGAGGATTAAAGAGGGAAGACGTTGTTATCCTTTTATTTTATTTGTAATATTTGTGTGCAATCAGTTCCCTGTGTGTGTAATAAGCAGAGTGTACACGCGTTGTGGACCCGCCTACACGCACATATTACCAGTCCTTCCAGAAAAAAGTCTTTTTGTAATTGTTGCGGGCAAAAATCCTTGATTACGCGGCCCGTTTTCTTTAAAAATGCGATGGAATATGCGGGATATTTATGCAATTTTATGCGATGAAATTGCAGGAACTTACAAAAATTGCGGGAACTTGCGGGATTCCCCCAACATCCTGTTCTCACTAGGCTACTACCTTAATGTAAAGAGTCATTTCTTATTACTTCCTTTGATAAGCAAGCATACTACATCATAGAAAGTGCTGGGAATATTTAATTTCTCATCTTGTTTTATTTCAGACTGTAATGAGTGTAAATAAGGTGTGGCCCCTTTAAGAGCTGCGCGCTCCCTGTTAAATTGTCTGCAGTGTTATATGTGCGCCTCGAACACCCCATGTGTGCGGGTAATTTCTGTTTGATCAACATGACATCATGACTTTTGCGTAAACATACACGCCAATTTCGAGTCAAATGGCGTGTTATCGCGACGGATTTTGAGCTATCCGCGTGTATGCGCGTGTATGTCTACGCCATTAACGTCCACGTCATTCCGCGTGTCTGTACACGCAGTCAAATGTCCGACCAAAACAAAGCAAAATGTACATCTGGGGACCTATGTTTTTTTCCTAGGATGGTAAGGGAACAGTCATAAATGCCATTAACCCCAGTGACGGTTAGGTTTAGGGACGGGGTTGAGGTAAGTCATATATTTATATAACGTTAAGTCAACGGCGTTCATAAACACGGCGAAAAGCGATTATGCGTGTTGATAGCACGCCAAAAATGGAAATACGAATTGGCGTGTCATACATAGGCTACTTCATGAGATCAGTCTGGTTTGATGCTACTTCTTTTATCTTTATGTTATTTATTAAGTAACGATGTGACGGTAGAACGTGTGACAGACAGTTATACGAGTTCGATTTGTGAGATGTCAATCGCCTCCGTGAGTCTTTCTGGCCTCTGCAATAACTTCAGCTGTGAGCTATCCCGTCGCGTAATTGCGTCACTTCATAACGTTCCCATGGAAACAGGGGGAAATGGCTGCTCTACACAACATTTTTCAACTTTCTGCTAAGATACGTGTGACTTTTTTGCAACGAAAATGCGAGGATTATGAAATCATGCAAACCCCGCATGTTTTGCACGGAAATCGGCAATTTATGCGGCGAAAGTGCGGTGTATTTGAAAAAATGCGGCCCCCGCATAAATATGCGGACTTTGGCTGATTTTGCATTGAATTCAGCGATTGCATAATCGCGTTTTTCTGAAGGGACTGTATTACTAAGGCGCTCTTTAAATAACAAAGATAACAACAAACCAGGTTTCGGTTGGCCAATGGTGCAGTCTATTTGTCTATTGGAAATTAAAAATGAAAATCGTCGAAACTAGAAAAAAACACTTGCGTCGGGTGCATGATAGGCCCCCTAAACTGCAATTCATTGACTGGCCACTAGACACAGGCTCCAAAAAGAGAGTCAATCTCATAAACACCCCATGTTAAAACTTTACAGCTGAAAAAATATATGTTTACAGCCTATGTTTGTAATACATATTTAATATTGATGTAGTGTGCATGACGTCACCCGTAGGTTTCTGAAGAGCATTTTTGAAGCCCAAAGTGGACCAGACCATCTTGGAGGCGCGGATAAACGAAAATGGGCAGCTATGCGGATTAGCTGAGGTGACATGACGCTAAAGAGCCGGATTAGCTGCTAACAGACGGCAGGCAAACGGCTAGTAGTGATATCAGCAGCAATCCACCCGTCACTCAAGTGGCCACGCCCTTAATTATCCAAAATTTTAAGGCTCAATTTAATTTAAAATTCATCCCCCTCACAGTTTTTATGAAGGGCAAAATTAGCTTTATATGGCAAAACCACTTTTTGCACCAGGCTGAAAAAACATTTTTCTCAGCTGTAAAGTTAGGCATTTTAACATGAGGGTCTATGGGATTGAGTCTCTTTTGGAGCCTGTCTCTAGTGGCCAGTTGATGAACTGCAGTTTGACTCACTTCTGTGGTGGATTCAAGAGAGAGACAGTTTTATGGCCGAGACGTAACCAACAAGATTCGACAACACAGTCAGCTTCCGTCGCCGCTAGTTCTTTAACGTTCGCTCGGCGTGTTGCAGCATTAAAGGGTTAGTTCACCCAAAAATGAAAATGCTGTCAGTATTTACTCACCCTCATGTTGTTCCAACCCTGTAAGACGTTCGTTCATCTTCGGAACACAAATTAAGATATTTAAGATATTAAGATCGCTCCTGCATACAGTCCATAGGCTTCTTGAGGGACTGGCTCTTGCTGTCCCCGAAAAGTCATTAAAGACATCGTTAAAATAGTCCAAGTGACTACAGGGGCTCAATCTTAAGTTTATCAAACGACGAGAACATTTTTGTGCGCAAAAAAACAACAAAAATAACGACTTTATTTCAACTATTCGTTTATTTCTCCCTCTGCGCGAGTCAGGTTACTAGTTTAATAGCGTAAGCTTCTGTTATTGTACGTCACACGCATCACACACACATGACCAGCGTCGGCCAATAGTGAGCCTACGTGTGACGTAGCTTTACACAATCACACTACGTTAACTGACTTACAGGCTCATGGAGAAGGAAGTGAATAGTTGAAATAAAGTCGTTATTTTTGATGTTTTTTTTGCGCAGGAAAGTGTTCTCGTCGTTTGATAAACTTAAGATTGAGCCCCTGTAGTCACTTGGACTATTTTAACGATGTCTTTAATGACTTTTCGGGGACAGAAAGAGCCAGTCCCTCAAGAAGCCTATGGACTAGTATGCAGGAGTGATCTTAATATCTTAAATATCTTAATTTGTGTTGCGAAGATGAACGAAGGTCTTACGGGGTTGAAACAACATGAGGGCGAGTAAATACTGACAGAATTTTCATTTTTGGGTGAACTAACCCTTTAATAAAGTAGATGTGCTCACCCAGCTGAACGTGGAGAAGAAGGAAAAGGCCACCACCGCTCGAGCTGCATCAGCTGGGACGCCGGTTTTTGTGCTTTTAGACCACTTGTTGGCTAGGTTGCAGAAACACACAAACCACAGGAACGTCCACACGCCTGAAGAGAGAACAGAGAGAAACTTTTGGTCATTAAATTCTACCAAAAAAAATTCAATTCTGCAATCAATTTCTCATCCTCACGTCATTCCAAACATAAGTCTTTAATGTCTTTCAAAGACTTTCTTTTAAGTCTTTCATTCATCTTCAAAACATACAGCAAATGGATATATTTTAGGTAACACTTTATGTACACGCTTTTTTTTTTTTCACACGGTTTTTGTCCATCCATTGAAAAAGTCCATGCAACTAAAACTTTGACGCATCAAATAGTTCAAGACATTGTAAACTAAGTCATATGAATCAAGCGGTTTAATCCAAGAGCGCATCAAACATGACAAAAAACTGCGCGAGAAATAATGAGGATTGTTTCGGCGCATGACGAACATGTTTGAGCGTCCATGTTTGATGTGCTCTATGTGCGTGCGTTGATCCTAAAAAGTGATAGTCAAATAAACACTCACTTTCCATTTCTTTTCACAAGACTTAGAATTAACCACTCGATTCATATGGATTCGTTTTCCATCAACTTCGAAGTTTAGGTTGGTTTAGAATATAAAAATAAAAATCTAAATTAGTGTTTCGAAGACAAAGTCTTGATAGGTTTGGAACGACATGACCCCTAAATTAAACCGGTTCGTCACATAAATCGATCACATCTCTCCACAAGACTTGGATTAAACCACTTGATTCATATAGATTAGTTTGAGAACGCCTTTATGATATTGTGAATCTTTAAAGTTTTAATTTTGTGGACAGAAACCTCTCAGATTTCATTATTGTCTTTCGACGACACACAAAACTGTCATGCGGTATCAGTAAACGATGAAAGAATTGAGATGTTTTAAGGACAAGCGTACACAAGGAACAAAAATATGGCTATTATGACATTAAATCAATGGTTATGCTGCTAGAAATCTGAAGGAAAAATGTGTTGCCGTAACACCATCCATCTGTGTCCGGCACACGGCTATTTGGATGGACACCACCAGTCAAAAGTTTGGGGTTAGTCTCTTCTGCTCACAAAAGCTGCATTTGATTAAAAAAAAAAAAAAGAAAAAAAAAAAGTAATGTTGTTAATAGGGCTGTCGAACGATTAATCGCATCCAAAATAAAAGTTTGTGTTTATATAATATATGTGGGTGTACTGTGTATAATTATTTTATATATATAAATACACACACATGCACGTATATTTAAGAAAAAAAATGTATTTATATATAAAATTTTTATATTTATATATAATATAAATTATATATAAATCTATATACAGTATATACATGGAACTATTTCTTAAATATATACAAGTATGTGTGTGTATTTGTATGTATAAAATAATTATACACAGTACACCCACATATATTTTGTAAACACAAACTTTTATTTTGGATGCGATTAATCGCGATTAATCGTTCGACAGCCCTAGATATTATGACAAAATAACTGTTTTCTAATTGAAAATATCATTTATTCCTGTGATCAAAGCTGCATATTCCTCAGTGTCACATCACCCTTCAGAAATCACTCTAATATGATGATTTGATGCTCAAGAAATATTTATTAGTATTTTTATCAATGTTGACAACAGTTTTTTTTCAGGATTATTTGATGAATAGAAAGTTCAAAAGAACACCATTTATCTGAAATATCATTTTTTTGTAACTTTTTTTCACTTTTGATCAATTTAATTCATACTTGATGAATAAAAGTATTGATTTCTTTTATTTCTTTCCCCCCAAAAAATTTAATAAAACTTTTGAACCTTAGATTTGAATGTTACAATATCTCTATCTTTCTTCAGATAAATGCTGTACTCTTGAACTTTCTATTTAAAGAATCCTGAAATAAAGTGTAAATAATGTTTTCTGGACTGGCGTAATGATGCTGAAATTCAGCTTTGATCACAGGAAAACATTTCACTTTACTATATATTCACATAGAAAACAGCTCATTTAAATTGTCATGATATTTCACAATATTACTGTTATTTTGTATTTTTAATCAAATAAATGCAGCCTTGGTGAGCAGACGAGGCATTAAAAATCTCCCCGACCCCAAACCTTTGCCTGGTAGTGTACATGGGATTGCTTGAGCTCTGTTGTTCTTCATCAAGTTGCACTTCTCTTAACTTTGGCGTGGCGCCCACATCTAGTTGGCAATGGTTATCGACACCGGCTCGCTCAATGAAAATGAAAGAATTCAGGTCGCTGGCGGTGTGCACTTGGCTTTCAAGCTCACTTGAAGCAAATATGTGGCTATTAAAAAAAAACCCTGTACTACTTTCTTACCAGAGAAAACAAGATCAACCAAGACAATGTATTTCCTCTCTTTGGCATTGCTTATCTGGTGGAAGAGGGCATCCAGAATAATGAAGACAACACAGGCCAGGAAAGCTAAAATCCCGATAGCAATCCCATAGCTGCAAGCACTGTCATTCCCATCAAACATGCATTTAGTTTCCACGTGAGTCGTCTCATTGATGTATCCTTCAGAGAGGATGGTGGCGAACACCACTACGGAGAAGAGCTGCGGGCGAAAGAAGGACAACGTCAGATCAGCACACCGAAGAAACTGCTATTGAGAGATAACAGAAGTTCACGGAGAACAACACTGTATGTGTGAAGGCGTGGCGGTCTCACAAGGTGTTTACTTTGGTTATTAAAAAAAAGCACACAATAGAGTACATTACCATACAGCAAAAGCAGAAGTATGCCAGTAATGCCAGCATTTGGCCATCTACAGTTCTTTCTGCCTAAAGATGTAACTATTAAAATATAAGCTAATTTTTGTGAAATATTTAGCATGAAAAGTGTGCTTGTACCATCTTTCTCATAAAACAGGAGTTTCACTAGTCTTTATTCCCCTTTTATATCCGAGTGAAACTGATTCTGGAGCAAATGTGGGGCGGGACTTCAATCTGTCCATCAAGAATTGATTGGATGGTTGAAAAAATAAAATAATTCTGCATTATGATTTCCACAGAATTATCTTATTATCTTATAATAAGAAGAAATGTTTCTTGAGTCAGAAATCAGCATTAATTCTTATCATGAAGAATCATGAAGACTGGGGTAAACATGCTGAAAATATAGCTTTTGATCACAGGAATAAATAGATGTTAAATTGTAATAATAGTACAGTTTTTACTGTATTTTTGACCAAATAAATGAAAAATGAGAATTAAAAATCTTACAGACCCCAACTTGTGAAGAGTATATTGTACAATAATGCATTTACAATTTTTTGGGTAGATTGGTACAAGTCACTGACTAATAAGTTAAGCACTGTGAATGCAACCTGGGAAACATTGCTACGGGATAGTTTGTGGGGAACCACCATGTGGGCTAGTTCCTATAACAAAGTTCCCATAATTACCTGTTGCGAAAGTCCCTAATATTCCATAGACAAATACGAATTTTCAATTTTGATTTCATGGTGACTTTCAAAACAATATTTAAAATGCACTGGCATTCATGCACTTTAAGTGTGGCAAGAATGTCGCAATGTTATTGGGGGCCACTGTGAGATGTAATGATCAGTGTTGAGTACTTCACTCCCAAAAACGAATTAATTACATCTTCAAAAAAGCATTTAGATTACTGTACGTATTACTCTCTTATTACTTCAACCTCAATACGTCTTCCAGATGTAAAAAACACATCAAATAGACTTGTGCTATCTGGGAAAGGGTTGCTATATTGCTCTACATTAACTTAATGACATCAGAAGTAACTGGAATTAAACTACATAAATATCAAAATCCCTTAACTTTTTCAACGGAAAAGTATTTAAATACAGTTTAGATTACAGCAACACTGGTTGTGATGACTAAATAAATGTGTAACGTTAGTTACTAAATTGTTTTGTTTTGAAAGAAAGAAAGAAAGAAAGAAAGAAAGAAAGAAAGAAAGAAAGAAAGAAAGAAAGAAAGAAAGAAAGAAAGAAACTAGCTGCGTACAAGTAACGTTAGAGCTCATGCTAAAGTTGACATGACATCTCGATAACTTTGTTGTCGAGTCACATGACGATCGAGGCAAACCACAACAACAAACTCTCAAACTGCTGCCATATGGTCAGTCCTGTTATGACAGTTTTTTGCGAACAAACACTGTTAAACTACATCGCAGTCTGAGGCTAGCAGCAGTAGTAACGTTAATATGACAAACTTTCATATAGCATAAGCACTAGCTCGATTAGCTACCGACGACTCTGATCTCACCCAACTGATCAGCCTGGCGATAGTCTGCGGTTGCTTTATAAAGCTCCAGAAATCAAAGGCCCCACCGGCCAACGAAGCCCCGTAAGCACTCGACTCCATGACCGCTTTACTGAGACTCTAGCACGTCTAGTTATTGCCGACAGATTCGGCAAACTGTCCAGCGTGATATTACAAAAATTACTTTCACACTTGTTTCCTGAAAGTAGTGCACCGCCCTTCAAGGAAGTACACGTCACGTCAATGCTAACTTTCCCACAGGCAGGCAGTCAGTTATTCTATCTATCTATCTATCTATCTATCTATCTATCTATCTATCTATCTATCTATCTATCTATCTATCTATCTATCTATCTATCTATCTATCTATCTATCTATCTATCTATCTATGGTATTCAACATAATAAGTCATCACTGTTTTGACTGATTAAATCTCACAAATGTTATTCAGATGAAATAACAAAATTAAAAATAGCTGACCATTAAAAGTGCTGAGATGAGGCTTTGTTTCATCTGTGGTTTTAGGGAAAAAAATGAAAGGTGGGGGGTGGTTCATCTTACCCCTGGGGCATCTTTCCCCCATGTGACACACAACATCCTGCAGACTCTGCTATCTATCTATCTATCTATCTATCTATCTATCTATCTATCTATCTATCTATCTATCTATCTATCTATCTATCTATCTATCTATCTATCTATCTATCTATCTATCTATCTATCTATCTATGGTATTCAACATAATAAGTCATCACTGTTTTGACTGATTAAATCTCACAAATGTTATTCAGATGAAATAACAAAATTAAAAATAGCTGACCATTAAAAGTGCTGAGATGAGGCTTTGTTTCATCTGTGGTTTTAGGGAAAAAAAATGAAAGGTGGGGGGTGGTTCATCTTACCCCTGGGGCATCTTTCCCCCATGTGACACACAACATCCTGCAGACTCTGCTATCTATCTATCTATCTATCTATCTATCTATCTATCTATCTATCTATCTATCTATCTATCTATCTATCTATCTATCTATCTATCTATCTATCTATCTATCTATCTATTTGACATATGGCATGAACAGCTTAAATATTTATGAGTGTAGGCTACTGTAGGAGTTTTCCAGTGTTGTTCTGCTGTTTGTTCGGGCGTAGGCCTGATGTTTCATCACTCTACACACAAGGGTTGCCCTCTATAGTTTACACAGCTCTCTGTGGTCTAACTGAAGAAGTATTGTTTGAAGGAGGACCACGTGGACTCAATCTGTAGTCACTTATTCACAGACACTTTTATCATACTTTACAATGTTCACTTTAAACACCCTAAGACTTTTTTTATTGTTGGTTTTTTTTCTCATTTTAATTCATCTTTCAAAACTACAGGATGTACAAGTATTAGTGAACATAGCCCCCTAGATGGCAGTATTATACTTTAGTTTTACTGTAACTAAAAGGTAGTTCACCCAAAAATTATTAAATCATCATTTATTTACCCTCATATTTTCCAAACCTGTTTTCCTAGTGGATCTCAAAAGAAGGCATTTTGAAGAACACCCCTGTTTGAGGCATTTTTAAAAATATACTTTACTGTCCCATAGAGTAAAATAAATTAAAAAAAAGTTTTGCAGGCTGGAATGATATGATGACTAGATTTCCATTTTGGGGATGAAATTTGGACACTTCAGCCACAGTTACAGATTTGTATTTAAATAAATTACTATAAAACTAATGGCATCAAAAATGGCAGTATAGTTTTAAAGAAATATAGCAGAAGCACTCTTTTCAGTCGAAGCATTGTGCTGTGTTTTCATGTTTTATGGGGACTTCACTTGGACATAATGATCTTTTTACTGAACAAATAACGCAGAAGTAATGTAATGCAATTATTTACTTTTTTAGGGAGTAATGCAATATTGTTATGCATCACTTTTAAAAATACAGCAAACAGCAAAATACATGTTTTAATTTAGCCTCAATGCAGATGTTAATACAGGCAATGGTTGCAACATTAGAAAATACACTTACATTACTCAACTCATGCAATTAGTTCCCACAGTGAAGGTGAGACACAGCCCTAAGGTTGACTTAGGTCATTGGATGCTCTGTGGCAACGGCATTTAAAGCTGCAATACCTAAGATTTAGATGCCGCTAGAGGGCGCTAAATTCAAAACAACAACAACGGCTTTGCTTGATGACGCCGTGGAGGAACGCGGAATGATGGGAACTGTTGTTTTCAACTCCACCGTGGATAAATCAGTCAGACGGGAATCGAAAATTAGTTGTCATGGATGAGGTAAAGTTCGATTTCTATAAACGTTGCGTTTAATGACATGCTTGTTTTTCATTAAACTGAAATAACCGCAAGAAAAGTCAGGTTTAAAAGTAAATTAGTTACTGTACGAGTCACTGGACGAAGCTATGGTGGAGAGGGTTTGAAGGGGCAGGTCTCTTGCAAGGTCGTTGACGTGGCTGGTCCTCCTTGGTAACTTTATAAAAATAAAAAATCTATTTAATGTACATTTGACACATCTTTTCATGTCGTGTAAGTAACCACAGCTACAGTTTCACAAAATTAACGTTAAGGGGGTCGCACACCGGACGAGAAGCTGCAGCGCCGCGTCGTGCCACATCTTTAAAATTCGAACACATTATTATCTATAAGTGTAACGTTACACATACCGGCAGCGCCATTCGGCGTCTGTCCGCGGCGCCCAGCAACGTCTCAGGACCGTGTTCAAAATCCTGCCGCGCCACAGAGCGCCATTTACATAGTTTTATATAAAATTTTTATTATTTTTGTCTCAAATCGTTGCTAATGGATCCTGACTTTGCCCTATGCTGCAATATGCATTTAGTTTTGCAGTCATTTACAGAAATCAGCTGCTTGAATGACAATTGCTGATGTTATTAGAATTTTCAGGTGAGATTCTCAATTCATTCAGTGAACGGATGATCTGAGGTAAAGTTTTCAGAATGCAGACTCTGCAACGATTGTATTTAATTGTACAGTACAATCATAACATAGAACAGACATTATCTTCATTTCCTGTCATTAAACATAACAAAATTGCTGGCCATACACTGATGAGAAAGTGCGCGTCCGGTGTGCGATAACGTTACTGGAGTTGTCCTAGATGTGGCGCGGCGCTTCTCGTCCGGTGTGTGACCCCCTTTACAGCCAACAGTTCACATTCCCAGAATAAATGAAAAGAATAATTGTGCTCCATTCCATAACAAATGTGCGAAACAAGCTGACGTTTGTTGCTTGATAGACGCTAACGCACAACTACAACTACCGCATTTGTCCAGGACTACACTTAGTACGAGCGGAAACTGAGGTAAGCGAATATGACGCGATTGACTGGCGACTCCCAGCTCACCCCTGCTCATGCGCCCCGTTTCCTTGGTTAAAATCTAAATTTTCTCGCGATTTAAACATTGTTTGAAACATTTGAAATATTGTGAGTTATCATCATATCTAAATATATAACACTGGCCTTGTGATTTTGGGATATTTTAATGCAAAAATCTATGGTAAGGCAGCACAGGCGTACAAGCCAATTGGGTCGCCCCGCGCCTTGGCAAATCAGAGCCCGCCAGGATGGGCGTGGCGTAAGCTATCTAGACCCCTTTTGCGCCGACGTCACAGTTACGTCACGGCGCTAGCTGGAGGCAAAACAAAGTGAAAACTGGAGGCGGCCAATGCAAACCAGCACAGATTCGGCTACATAATAAGGAGCTTAAATAATTGTGACTATTATTAAATGTCATCTTGTTGTGTTGTTTGGTGCAAGAATTGATGAAAAATGAATATGATGTATCTGGAACTTTTATTTCTAGAAAATATTCACATCATTAAAATCGCACTGTAACGTAATCGTCACTCTTTACATTGTCGTGGTCTCGGCGCTGGCTCAGCAGAACTGCGGATCGTACACACAAGTCTTGTACAGGACCAAATAGACATCTAAAGATTTATAAGCCCTCAGTTTCTCTTTACGATCGGTTTCTCTATAAGGTAGGTGTAGAAGTCAGGCCACTCACCCGAGGTAACGTAACGTTAATCCTGTCAGATCATCCATTCATTGAGTGAGCGTGTAGGCGGCTAAAGGTCACTCAGCAGCAATCCGCCGCTCAAAAATAATGAAAGCAGGTAGGCGCCCACTATAAAGTACGCACCCCTGCTCCCGAACACTATTTCTACTGTGTCTATTCACCCTCCAGCTCAAGCTGCAAGTATGACGAATATGAGTGGTGTGGCCAGTGTAAAAAACACACCACCGTACACAAACGCTGTCTCCAGAGCATTACTTACACAAAACGCCTGGGTGAGTTTATGAGTCCCTATCACAAAGCGACACGTCCCCAGACATCAGTGTTGTAGTCGAGACCATCTCACTCGAGTCCGAGTCGACACCGAGTCCATAGAGAGTCGAGTCCGAGTCGAGTCCGAGACCAGAGACGTCGAGTCCGAGTCGAGACCGAGACCAGTGAGGGTTGATTACCTAATTTACTTTTATTTACTTAGAGAAATCCTTTTTTTTTTTTTTTTTTTTTTTACTGAATTTACTTAGAGTTTAAAAAATATGATCAGTTTAGGGTAAAAAGGCCACATAGTAGGTGGTGTTAAAAGTAATTTTATTACAATTTGTCATGCGCAGTTGCGCACTAGAAAATCACCAATCACTGGGCGTGTCAATCAATTTAAAGAAATATTTTATTCACATACATTAATAATCATGAAAAATATTTTGAATTGAACACGAGTGGACTCGGGAATAATTCAGAGTCCTAAAAAAAAAAAATGTTCGAGTACGAGTCAATTCCGAGTCCAAATGGACACGAGTCCATGACAAGACCAAGACCATTAAAATATGGTCTCGAGACCGAGTCCGAGACGAGTCCGAGTCTCGAGTACTACAACACTGACAGACATCATCCGACCTCTGGCTTTGAAGGGCACGGCCTGGGCTGCTGAGTGTAATAAAACAGGCCTACTCACTACCGTTCGCGCACAGACCACCGCAATTTTTAGCTGTGGTCAAAACAACTCTATAGAGCGAAGTGACACACGTCCTTCACACGAAGTGTCGAAACTGTGAGAAAAAGGGGCTGTGGAACCAGTCCCTGACTGTGTCACAAAGTGAGTCAGGCTTTCACAGCTGCTACTTCCTCGTTCCGAAGAAGGACGGCGACCTCAGATCTATTCTAGATCTCAGACATTTGAAAAAAAGCACTTATGTCGTGGGCATTCAAATTAGAGGTCTTCACGGGTCCACTCCCAGACAGCAAACTGACATTGAATCAACGTGGAAACGACGTCTCTCGTGACATTGAAACAACGTTGATTTTGCTCATCGAATTAACGTTGAACCAAAGTCAGACGCGGCATTCTTCAAAGCTAAATGAAAATCGAAAATTGGTTTGCTTTCATAACGTTGAAACAATGCGTTGATTTCAAGTTGATTTTCCGTTAGTTTTGAAAGAATGACGCGTCTGACGTTGGTTCAACGTTAATTCGATGAGCAAAACAATGTCAGATCAACCTTGTTTCTATGTCATATTTCCATGTTGATTCAATGTCAGTTTGCTATCTGGGCTTGGATCCAAAAACCCGAGGTCCGACCCGAGACCCGATCGGGTTCGGGTCCAAAACTCCGGACACGGGTCGGGTTCTGTATTAGTGGCCTCGGGTCTCGGGTAACTTAAAATAAATATGCATTTTCCAAATGGACCCGAGAACACCCGAATTATTTTAAACAATGTTGGGCATTTAACAAAATTGCAGCATTTAAAAGAACTCTATGACCGTTCTGACTTTTTTTAAGTGAGAGAGCGAATCCGCGCTTTTACGTGCAATGGGATATAAGCATGAGCACGGTTGCCTCCGCATTTATTTACTCAGTTGCTCGCTCCACAAAAAAACAACCCCTAAGTTTGCAAAGAAGAACTAGTGCGCCATCATGTGGATGGATGTTTGACTACATAAAAGTATTTGAATTGTCGTTTAGCCAGGCCTGTCAATCAATTTTAAAAATACGCGACACTGTCAGACAAGCACAGAGACGATAAAACAGATATTGCGAAAAGGGTGAGGGAAAACGAATATGTAGAACAGAAACATCCAGGGTCATCCTTATCAACAATGATTTGTGATCATGGTCACGATGTTACTACAGGTCATCAAATGGATCAGAGTAAGCAAGTGTGCGGTGCTACCAATAGCCCCTCTATGGAGGAATCAGTTATGGTTCTCAGAGCCTGTTTGTGTCCCCATGGTTTAAATGCTTTTAAAACCAGTGTTGTAGTACTCGAGACTCGTCTCGGACTCGGTCTCGAGACCATATTTTAATGGTCTTGGTCTTGTCATGGACTCGTGTCCATTTGGACTCGGAATTGACTCGTACTCGAACATTTTTTATTTTAGGACTCGGAATTATTCCCGAGTCCACTCGAGTTCAATTAAAAATATTTTTCATGATTATTAATGTATGTTAATAAAATATTTCTTTAAATTGATTGACACGCCCAGTGATTGGTGATTTTCTAGTGCGCAACTGCGCATGACAAATTGTAATAAAATTACTTTTAATAACACCTACTATGTGGCCTTTTTACCCTAAACTGATCATATTTTTTAAACTCTAAGTAAATTCAGTAAAAAAAAAAAAAAGGATTTCTCAAAGTAAATAAAAGTAAATTAGGTAATCAACCCTCATTGGTCTCAGTCTCGACTCGGACTCGACCGTCTCTGGTCTCGGTCTCGACTCGGACTCGACCGTCTCTGGTCTCGGACTCGACTCGGACTCGACTCTCTATGGACTCGGTCTTGACTCGGACTCGACTCTCTCTGGTCTCGTGTCGACTCGGACTCGACCGTCTCTAGTCTCGGACTCGACTCAGACTCGACTCTCTATGGACTCGGTCTTGACTCGGACTCGACTCTCTCTGGTCTCGGTCTCGACTCGGACTCGACCGTCTCTGGTCTCGGACTCGACTCGGACTCGACTCTCTATGGACTCGGTCTTGACTCGGACTCGACTCTCTCTGGTCTCGGTCTCGACTCGGACTCGACCGTCTCTGGTCTCGGACTCGACTCGGACTCGACTCTCTATGGACTCGGACTTGACTCGGACTCGACTCTCTCTGGTCTCGGTCTCGACTCGGACTCGACCGTCTCTGGTCTCGGACTCGACTCGGAATCGACTCTCTATGGACTCGGTCTTGACTCGGACTCGACTCTCTCTGGTCTCGGTCTCGACTCGGACTCGACCGTCTCTGGTCTCGGACTCGACTCGGACTCGACTCTCTATGGACTCGGTCTTGACTCGGACTCGACTCTCTCTGGTCTCGGTCTCGACTCGGACTCGACCGTCTCTGGTCTCGGACTCGACTCGGACTCGACTCTCTATGGACTCGATCTTGACTCGGACTCGACTCTCTCTGGTCTCGGTCTCGACTCGGACTCGACCGTCTCTGGTCTCGGACTCGACTCGGACTCGACTCTCTATGGACTCGGTCTTGACTCGGACTCGACTCTCTCTGGTCTCGGTCTCGACTCGGACTCGACCGTCTCTGGTCTCGGACTCGACTCGGACTCGACTCTCTATGGACTCGGTCTTGACTCGGACTCGACTCTCTCTGGTCTCTGTCTCGACTCGGACTCGACCGTCTCTGGTCTCGGACTCGACTCGGACTCGACTCTCTATGGACTCGGTCTTGACTCGGACTCGACTCTCTCTGGTCTCGGTCTCGACTCGGACTCGACCGTCTCTGGTCTCGGACTCGACTCGGACTCGACTCTCTATGGACTCGGTCTTGACTCGGACTCGACTCTCACTGGTCTCTGTCTCCACTCGGACTCGACCGTCTCTGGTCTCGGACTCGACTCGGACTCGACTCTCTATGGACTCGGTCTTGACTCGGACTCGACTCTCTCTGGTCTCGGTCTCGACTCGGACTCGACCGTCTCTGGTCTCGGACTCGACTCGGACTCGACTCTCTATGGACTCGGTCTTGACTCGGACTCGACTCTCTCTGGTCTCGGTCTCGACTCGGACTCGACCGTCTCTGGTCTCGGACTCGACTCGGACTCGACTCTCTATGGACTCGGTCTTGACTCGGACTCGACTCTCTCTGGTCTCGGTCTCGACTCGGACTCGACCGTCTCTGGTCTCGGACTCGACTCTCTATGGACTCGGTCTTGACTCGGACTCGACTCTCTCTGGTCTCGGTCTCGACTCGGACTCGACCGTCTCTGGTCTCGGACTCGACTCGGACTCGACTCTCTATGGACTCGGTCTTGACTCGGACTCGACTCTCTCTGGTTTTATTTAAATGAGCTAAATAAAACCTTAAATGAAAGTAAAGAGTAGTGAGAGAATGAGATCCTGTCAGCAGCGGCAGATCTTAAAGTGACAGCTGCCTCTAATTCTCTCTGTCTCTGGTCTCGGACTCGACTCGGACTCGACTCTCTATGGACTCTGTCTTGACTCGGACTCGACTCTCTCTGGTCTCGGTCTCGACTCGGACTCGACCGTCTCTGGTCTCGGACTCGACTCGGACTCGACTCTCTATGGACTCGGTCTTGACTCGGACTCGACTCTCTCTGGTCTCGGTGTCAACTCGGACTCGACCGTCTCTGGTCTCGGACTCGACTCTCTATGGACTCGGTCTTGACTCGGACTCGACTCTCTCTGGTCTCGGTCTCGACTCGGACTCGACCGTCTCTGGTCTCGGACTCGACTCGGACTCGACTCTCTCTGGTCTCGGTCTCGACTCGGACTCGACCGTCTCTGGTCTCGGACTCGACTCGGACTCGACTCTCTATGGACTCGGTCTTGACTCGGACTCGACTCTCTCTGGTCTCGGTCTCGACTCGGACTCGACCGTCTCTGGTCTCGGACTCGACTTGGACTCAACTCTCTCTGGTCTCGGTCTCGACTCGGACTCGACCGTCTCTGGTCTCGGACTCGACTCGGACTCGACTCTCTATGGACTCGGTCTTGACTCGGACTCGACTCTCTCTAGTCTCAATGTCGACTCGGACTCGAGTGAGGTGGTCTCGACTACAACACTGTTTAAAACATTTACGTGCGACAAGACAAAAGAGAACGCGCTGCCAGTGAATGTCCTCCTGATACAAACACACAACGCACAGAAAGACGCGCGCCAGTATCAAGTTCTATTTCGCTGCTTGAACAAACCAAAACACACATGCATGCCAAAATGTCCGCTTTGTCGAGTATCCTCACAAGAACAGCCTTAAATGAGCTAAATAAAACCTTAAATGAAAGTAAAGAGTAGTGAGAGAATGAGATCCTGTCAGCAGCGGCAGATCTTAAAGTGACAGCTGCCTCTAATTCTCTCTGTCATTAAAGTTAACCAAAGAGCGAAGGGAAAAGAAAAAAAAAATACTAACTGTTATTGACTAAATAAAGCGGGCCATTTTCATCAAGACATTTGCTATCAGTGATACTGGCCTTCATTCATAAACAGATTAAACAATTATTTTAAATAGGCACTACATTACAGTGGAAATTGACGCTCACATTATTTACCTTTTTATTTATACACAAAACATTAATGGCTAACATTTTGACTTTATAAAATGATTCTCTAAAGTCTTGGTGTTCGGCCCTTATAAACAATAAAGATAGTAAGACATATTTTTCTTATATATATATATATAGCCTACTATTCTTTTTGTCAGAATTTATCATTATAATCAAATTATTTCCTGGTTTTTGTATCACCAGAGTCCCTAAATGTACGTACATCCAGAAAATGGGGTTCAAATCAAAAACATTTTCCCCCATTTTGTGTCCCCCCCACTTCTTAAATCAAAGTTACACCCTTGTGTGTATCATGTGAGTATACTGCAATATATTTATAGACATGCAGTACCATATCTTATCACATCTATGTATTATAAAGTAAATGACTGATTATAAAATGACGTATTATATGATATATTTATATATTTATATTTTTCATCTCAATATATTGAGATATTTTTCAATATATGAAAATCACCAATTCCTTATATATTATTCAATATATTGTAATATATTGATGCACAATATATTATTATTATTGTGTTAATTGCATTAATATATGCAAAATATATTATTCTATATATTTAAAAATATACCGCTAAACGATTTATTTTGATGATTCACACATAAAGGGATGTATTTTTGTCTTTGCATGAGTGTGAAGCTGGTAGAAAAAAAGTCCGCTCGTGTTTGTTCCTCTTGCAGGCTGTCTGTGGTTTGTCACTCTCTATATGTATTCTGTCAACCGTGAAGTGTTTCTGCTCACTCCCAGAACAAGCCGCTCATTTTCTTTAATACGCATGCAAACTTTTTGCTGCGTATATTTTCTTTAGACTGCATTTGAGACTCCGTATAGCAGCAGCTGTTAAGGTGAGTCTCATATCATAATTGTTGCTATGAGGAGTGTTGTTGAGTGAGCAGATTAAGTGGTTTGATGGACAAACTGAATTAGTTCTTGAGCAAAAATATGTTACAGAAATAATTTACAGTGCAAAATGTTTTCAGACATTTATTGCATGTCAGTTGTAATTAAATGAACATTTATTGTAGTTTAAATTGACATTAAATGGAATTATTTGAACTTTAGAGTGCTGTTTGACCCACTTAAACTTACAAGCATTTAAACTAAAATATACTAATGTCAAAAGATTAGTTTATTAGTATCAATATACTTAAAATATGAGTTAAAATGTACTGTACTTTAAAGTAAAACTTTTAATTTGACATTATTACAATGTTCCGTATTTAAAAGTGAAGTGTGTTCAGAAAGTGTAGTTCTGTGTATAATTAAGAGGACTTTTATTTTGTTAATGTTATAATATTATTGTTGTTAATATTATCTGCCTGATGTTAACTTGTTTGCGCTGTACTATATATAATACCTCATAATTTGGCATTATACAAACATGCATGCCTATATTATATATGAAATGAAACCCGCCAAAGTGGCTATAAGGAGTTCCACATGCATTTGATGGGTGTTATACTGTAGATCACTTAAAAATTAAAATTCTGTCATAATTTACTCACTCATTTTCCAACTGATGTCTGGTTACCTTCCTCAAAACATCTTGTTTTGTGCTCGGCCGTAAGTAAGAAACTCATACAGGTTTGAAACAACTTGAGTAAATGACAGAATTTGAATTTTTAAGTGAACTAATCATTTAATGTCGAGCCTTGTCTGCAAGTACATACAAAACATGCATTTACGTTTTAATAAACTAAGTGTCCATTCAATAGCCTACAATGAGAAACATTTCTTATAGTCAAACATAATGAATGCTCAATTATTAAAAATATCTGGAGGAGCAGTTATTACCGGCATGTTGTTTTTACGTAATGTGTAGTGGAAACGGGCACGAAGACGAACAAGAACAATTATAAGGGAGTGCACAGAGTCTAAATACACAGAGCAAACAAAAGGAACTTAATAAGAGAGTTACCAGGAAAACACTAAGAGACATTGGAGATAGACCATATATGTAACAGTTATAAAAGCTTGTGTATTTATTTTATTTTTTATTATTATTTGTATTTATTTTTTTTGCTTTATCAATGTAGTTTAATTAATTAAGAAAGGGTCTGGGAAATATATCCCATGCAAATATTACACCTTAAATGGATAGTTCACACAAAAAGCAAAATCAGCCAATGATTTACTCACCATGACTAGGATTAAGTCATCCCATGTGTTTATGACATCCTACTTTCGGACCAATACAATTATAGTTAAATTAAAAAATGTCCTGGCTCTTTTGTAAGCTTTATAATGGCAGTGAATGGCTGTTTCTGTTTTGAAGTCCATAAAAGTGTATCTATCCATCATAAAAGTGCATCTATCCATCATAAAAGTGCATCTCTCCATCATAAAAGTGCATCCATCTCACATAAAAGTGCATCTATCCATCATAAAAGTGCATCTCTCCATCATAAAAGTGCATCTATCCATCAAAAAAGTGCATCCATCTCACATAAAAGAGCATCTATCCATCATAAAAGAGCATCTGTCCATCAGAAAAGTGCACCTGTCCTTTATATAAGGGCATATATCTATCAGAAAGGTGCATCTGTCCATCATAAAAGTGCATCTATCCATCATAAAAGTGGATAGAAAAAATATCCATATTTAAAACTTTATAGACTAAAATAACTAGCTTCCGGCAGATTGAAAGAAGAAAGTCATAAACACACAGGATGACTTCAGGTCGAGTAAATCATGGGCTAATTTTCATTTTCATGTGAACTATCCCTTTAATAAGGAAGATTTTTTTCTAAGTTTCTGCTCTGATGCACACAGATCTTATAGACAGTCAGGATGGCTACATCCCTGATCATGGAGACGATTCCCAGCGGATATGAAGATAAAGACATGATTGAGCTGGAAGCTGTTGGGAGATCACACCGATCAGTGAGATGTGGGCACACACACACACCATACAGACAGCCTGGTGTAAATCCCATTCATAAAAGGCTGGAGGGAAGTATTAACTAAATGTTTTTGTCTTGCAGTTGATCTGACCCATGGGGATGGAGAAGACCTAGAGGCACAGCATTACCATGAGCCCAAACACACAAATACCCTGCAGAGGAACAGCTGGTCCTCTTCAACACAGAAGGTCCTGTCCTCCATGCCCAGTCGCTCTATCAGTGAGAAAATGCCTTTATACGCTTTCCCAAAGAACTTTAATTCATTTTAAATATTCAAAATATCATATTCACAAACCATGGCTGTTTTACTACAAAACATAATAAACTTACTACTTAAAGGGATATTCCACTTTTTTGGAAATAGGCTCATTTTACATAAAATCCCATTTTTTTATATATAATCCTAAAGATTTCTTTAAAGTTGTTCTGATCAAAAGTCATTAAAAATTGAATTGTTTTGGACACACAGATATCAATAATCAGCCTGTGATTCTCAACAATGGTGACAATAATAAAGCATGTTGCAGTGCGTGCCACAAATCAAAAGCTCCCATCATATATATGAATAAATTATGATCTAAATTGTCTTACGAATCTCCTTTTCCTAATCGAATATTCTTTTTGTCACCATTGTGGAGATTCATACACTCAATCTATATGTCTTTTTTATCAGAACAACTTTTAAGAAATCGTTTATATTGCACAACCTGGAACTTATACGGTTAAATCAATTTGATTCTGTAATGACCAATATACATTCTAATCAGAGATTAGGACTATTTGAGTTCAGTGATTCAGGTCATATGATTGTGAGATAATGATTATATTATAACATAACCAACACCATCAGATCACCTTTTCTCTTAGTAAATGTGGCTGTCATAACTCAAGTACAGCAGCCAAACAAAATGTAAAGTTAAACATATAAAGAAAGGTCAACTGCCCAACTACACCAAACACTGATCACCATAATGGTGACTAAAATTTAAAGGGGGGTTTGACTGCTTTTTTTCTTTGCATGATTGTGTTTATGGGGTGCAATATAAGTCTATGAAACCTATGAGTCTATGAAACCACTCCCTCAGAAACAGGCAGTGGGCTCAGATTGGTTAGTTTGGGCCGGTGTGTTGTGATTGGCTAAA
Organism: Pimephales promelas; assembly: GCF_016745375.1. The sequence continues at coordinate 707,985 of NW_024121135.1, forward strand.
CTGTCGCTCACATTGTCCGGAAGGTTAACGCCCATTACCTTTACGGGCAAAATGTGCCTGCGCTCCGGTCCAGATGTACAGGTCCTGTAGTGGAACTGTGGGAGAGCGGGGACGGACGGAGCCGAGTGGTGAATAAGTGGGCCAAGTTCAAATGACAAACACCTGTCTGTGATTTCAGTGATTGGCGTGAGGAGAGCGCATTTAAGCGGGCCGTGCGGACAACAGTTTGAGAGAGAGACTGGCAGCTCGTGCATGTATCCTATGGAGTTCTGTTACCGAACGCGTGACATTTGAAAGCTGTATTCAGCGGGAAGAGTTTTCACTGCAACCGTGTTCGGCAAAGCTGTGTTCAGTGGGAAGAGTATTATCACCTATTATTTATTTTTGCCTTTGATATTCTGAGTTAACTTTATTTGAGCGCGATATCGCGCTGTAAAAAGAGTGTAAATAAAAGTGCACGAGTCCCAGTATTCTCCGACCCTGCGTCTCCTTTCATCACCCACACATAACGAACCTGTTCTTACATCACAAAGTGATGATAAAGTATATATACATGAACAATACATTTATAAAATGAGTACATAAAGAGTTCAGATGCAAAAGCCTCTAAATGCCATTTGAAATTTTCTTCTTTAATGATGATTTTTTATCAAACTTGTATATTTAAGTTCAGTAATTTCACTTAAATAACAATTAATAGGTAATTATTATTGCCATTTAAGTGAAATACAAGTTTGATAAAAATCATCATTAAAGAAGAAAATTTCAAATGGCATTTAGAGGCTTTTTCATCTGAACTCTTCACATATACAAATTCAGGTCCAAAATGTTTGTACGCATTTGTCGTAAACACAAAATAGCATTACTAAGTGGATATAAAGCCAGCGCTGGCATTTGACAAAACTAAAACATCACATCTGAAATTATACATGCAAATACATTTAAAATGATGAAGTCTTAGCCTACTCACAGGTTGTGGCCCAACAACTGCTGCCTCTGGTTTTAAAGTTGAAACTGCGTCATGTTTTAGTAACAGTTTCTTGTTGAATCCGGTGTTGAACTCGTGGAGATTCTGGAAGCTGTCTTCCGTAAAATGCGCAGCACAGAGAGCTAGATTACGATGTCACTTTCAGGATCATAAGCAAACATAAATTGTATCCATTGTTGACGAAATATAGCGTCCGTGGGAAGCCCGAAACACAGAAGACCTGACTGCTGGATGAACAACACACTCGACGAGCTGGAGCTGCTGAAATATGCGCATGCCCTTTTCTACATTTTCCGGAGGGAGGGTTGATGTAAATGTGTGGGTTAGTGGCGTCTAAAACCCGTTGTAGTCCCAATCGAGTCGTTTTTGTGGGTAATATACTTCCTGATTTTAAAAAGACAATATCTCTGCTTACATTGAACTTTCAGCGCTGCAACTTTGCAGATACTTTTCATGCATCAACAGCAACATTACACACTATTTAAAATAAAAAAAGTGAAATCGCAGTCAACCCCCCCTTTAAGTTTTCTTCTTCAGTGATTCTGCTTGTTATCATCAGGTGTCTTCAATAATGCTCAATCATCACTCAACCAATAACTTAAATATCACATTAACTTTAACACTCTTCAGTGTTTATTTAACACTCAAATTTTAACACTTCAACACTCTTGAGTTTTTGCTGTGCAGTAACATTCAGGAATCTGGACATTTTTATGTTCTTGGAATGTTAGAAATCAACATTACTATCATGTTGAATTTTTATTTGAAAATAATGTTTAATGAATGTTTGAGGAACATTAGACCTTTTAAAACACGTTCCTCTAACGTCAAGAAAACTGGACATTTTTCACGTTCTCAGAACCAACGCTGAATATTTAGAGTACGTTCTTATAACAAAATTCTGTGATATAAAATTGCGTGATATAAAGACACAAACTTGCAATTGCGAGAAACATACTCGATTTTTTTTCTCAGAATTGCATGTTTATATCTCGCGAAATTGGGATTTATAAAGTCAAAATTGTGTGCTTTAAAGTTGCAGATGCAGGTTATAAAACCAGAATTGCACCATAAAATTGCGAGAAAACAAGTTAGAATTGCTCATTCATTTCCCGCAATTCTGACTTTATTACACGTAATTGCGACTTTATATCGCGCAATTGTGAGATAAAAGGTCGCAGTTATCTTTTTAAATGTTTTATTCTGGGACGGAAACAAGCTTCCACAGTTAGTAAGTGTACAGTGTCTTTTCTCAGGATGGAATCAGACCGCTGTGCTCTCCCAGAACCAGAGCCGATCCACCAAAACGAGAAGAAGACAAGTGCCTAACCCTGTCCCCAGCACTTCCAGCGCCGCAAACCTGCATGTGTTTAGAGGGCGGAAGGACTGCGCTCATGACGGTTTGCAGCAGTTAAACACTCACAAAGCCGATCTTTTAAAATCAAACAGGGCTCATATCACGAGGAATCACCTTTCCTTGATCTTTTAAGATAGAATAATTTGATCCGATGCAAAACACTATAACTTTCAGAACTTCGTCCCCAGTGAAAAAGTTTAATGTTACTGAACTGGAAAGACGACTCGTACGAAACCTCTGCAATTGTCACTCTTATATACACTCACCTAAAGGATTATTATGAAAACCTGTTCAATGTCTCATAATGCAATTATCTAATCAACCAATCACATGGCAGTTGCTTCAATGAATTTAGGGGTGTGGTCCTGGTCAAGACAATCTCCTGAACTCCAAACTGAATGTCAGAATGGGAAAGAAAGGTGATTTAAGCAATTTTGAGAGTGGCATGGTTGTTGGTGCCAGACGGGCCGGTCTGAGTATTTCACAATCTGATCTCAGTTACTGGGATTTTCACACACAACCATTTCTATGGTTTACAAAGATTGGTGTGAAAAGGGAAAAACATCCAGTATGCGGCAGTCCTGTGGGCGGAAATGCCTTGTTGATGCGAGAGGTCAGAGGAGAATGGGCCGACTGATTCAAGCTGAAAGAAGAGCAACTTTGACTGAAATAACCACTCGTTACAACCGAGGTATGCAGCAAAGCATTTGTGAAGCCACAACACACACAACCTTGAGGCGGATGGGCTACAACAGCAGAAGACCCCACCGGGTGCCACTCATCTCCACTACAAATAGGAAAAAGACGCTACAATTTGCAAGAGTTCACCAAAATTGGACCGTTGAAGACTGGAAAAATGTTGCCTGGTCTGATGAGTCTCGATTTCTGTTGACACATTCAGATGGTAGAGTCAGAATTTGTCGTAAACAGAATGAGAACATGGATCCATCATGCCTTGTTACCACTGTGCAGACTGGTGGTGGTGGTGTAATGGTGTGGGGGATGTTTTCTTGGCACACTTTGGGCCCCTTAGTGCCAATTGGGCATCGTTTAAATGCCAAAGCCTACCTGAGCATTGTTTCTGACCATGTCCATCCCTTTATTGCCACCATGTCCCCATCCTCTGATGGCTACTTCCAGCAGGATAATGCACCATGTCACAAAGCTCGAATCATTTCAAATTGTTTTCTTGTACATGACAATGAGTTGACTGTACTAAAATGGCCCCACAGTCACCAGATCTCAACCCAATAGAGCATCTTTGGGATGTGGTGGAACGGGAGCTTCGCATCCCACAAATCTCCATCAACTGCAAGATGCTATCCTATCAATATGGGCCAACATTTCTAAAGAATGCTTTCAGAATCTTGTTCAATCAATGTCACGTAGAATTAAAGCAGTTCTGAAGGCAAAAGGGGGTCAAACACAGTGTTAGTATGGTGTTCCTAATAATCCTTTAGGTGAGTGTATAAGTTCTGTCATGACAACTCTCTCATTGTTTGACATGGCAATGGACAAATCCATGAGTAGATCTATACAGGTGGAGCTTCGGACGGTGGAGGGTTTCTGAAAGCGTGCTGCACTTCTACAGCAAATGCTGACTGCTGTTGTTCAGCAAGCTCATTGGCTGCTCATACAGCAGTAACCAATCGGCTGTGCCCTATAGAGAATGATGTGATTCCAAGCAGATTGAATTGAGGAGCGACCAGCCTGCGCCATCTGGAGTTTCATGACAGAACTTTGAACAACAAGAAAGAGAGAGGAAAATGTGCAAATGTTTCAAGTTTATTCACATTAAAGTGGACCTCGGTAAACTGACACTGACTTTGTTTCTGTGTCCTGGTCCTAGTCACCCAAAATAAGGAGCTGCTGAATAAACTACAAGATTTGCCTGCTGGAGAATGTGTACGTCTGTTGCGTGAAATGCCTCTAAGTGTCTCTGAAAAGCGTGAGATCAGGTACAGAATTCATTATAGTACTGAATTTGATAGAAACAATAATTTATTCTTTGTGTGAAAATTGTTCATTTCTTTGTACAAGTCTTTGTTTGACCTTATCTAAATGTGTCTTTTCAGAGCTTTATGCTTCGGCTGGGAGCTTGAACAGCCTCTCTCTGAAAACAGAGCCCCGTGCTGCCATCAGTTTAAAGCTTGTTTCCTGAAGGTGACTTTTTGCACAGTAACACATTTATTTATATCTATTACATCTGGTAATTTCCATAAACAGTGTTTAAATGAACTTGATTTGAAACTTGCTGATGACATGTGATGAGTGTACACGGAGGCATTGAAATACTTTGCATTCGGACCGATACCGCTATTATCTCTGTGTGAACTACAAAAACATGCATTTGTAAAAAGCGTCATGCACATGTGTGTTACGTGTTCAGTCTATAGGCGCATAGTGTTTTTTACAAAGTGACATCATCAACTACTGGCCTGGCACGAATAATACAGTGTTTTATTTAGTTTCCACGGATCAGTGTGAACGGGGATCGTTTTGATGAAAAACGCGAAGGAAAAACTTTTCTGTTTTTAGTACATTGTTATGTAAAATAGTTAATTTAAGGAAATTAACTAACTAGAAACTAAATGAAAAGGATATACTAAAGACAAATACAAATGATGTTTAGTAAAAAATAAAATAAAATAAATAATGATATATATATTAGGGCTGTCCAAATATTAATTGCGATTAATTGCATCCAAAATAAAAGTTTGTGTTTACATAATATGTGTGTGTGTGTGTGTGTGTGCTGTGTATAATTATTTTGTATATATAAATACATATGCATTCATGTATATTTAAGAATTATTTGCAAGTAAATACTGTGTGTGTGTATATATGAAGAGTTCAGATGCAAAAGCCTCTAAGTGCCATTGGAAATTTTCTTCTAAAATGATAATTTTTATCAAGCTTATACAGTATATTCAAGTTCAGTAATTTCACTTAAATGACAATTAATAGGTAATCCTCATTGCAATTTAAGTGAAATCACTGAACTTAAATATACAAGCTTGATAAAATGATCATTTTAGAAGAAAAATTTAAATGGCACTTAGAGGCTTTTGCATCTGAACTCTTCATATATATATATATATATATATATATATATATATATATATACTAATTACACAGTTTCTTAAATATAGGCATATGTGTGTATTTATACAAAATAATTACACAGCTCACACAAATATATTATGTAAACACAAACTTTTATTTTGGATGCGATTCATCACAATTAATCCTTGCACAGGCCTAATATACATATGTATATGTACATTGTAAAAAAAAAATTGATGGTTTAACTTAAAAAAAGTAAGTAACCTGGTTGCCTTAAAATTTTAAGTTCATTGAACTGGAAAAAGTAAGTTAATACAATGAAGGAGATTAATTTTATCATCAGAAACTCAAAATTATATGTTATCTGAACTAAATAAATCATTTAAGTTGATTTGACAAAAGAAAAAATGTTGTGATTGCTACACTGTAAAAAAAAATATTGTTGGTTTAACTTAAAAAAGTAAGTAACCTGGGTTGTCTTAAAATTTTAAGTTGATTGAACTGGAAAAAAGTGAGTTAATACAATGAAGGAGATTAATTTAATCATCAGAAACTCAAAATAATAAGTTATCTCAACTAAATAAATTATTATAAAGTTGATTTGACAAAAGAAAATATGTTGTGATAACAAATCTTGAAAATATTTTTTTACAGTGTACAAATATGTATGTAAAAAAACTAATTTACTATCAATCAATAGATTTTAACAACAAGGCAAAGTCACTCTTCAGTTGTCTCTGAATAAGACAGATTTTATATCTTCAATGCTTTAACAATGAAAGGGGGGCACAAATTTGTATATAAATGACATTTTTAAACATTTTAAATGTATATTTTTGGAGGTTGAATATTGAAAACCTGCCTGCACTTCTCTTTGATAGGTTTTGTCTGGTTGCTGGTTAGGTAGACTGTCACTGCAGAAATCCTTTCAGCTTTGGCAGAAAGTGCTTAAAAAAATCAGCGCTCGCTTTGGCACCGGGATCCTGTCCTATTTCATCTTCCTCAGAAGACTGTTACTCTACAACATCCTCTTCTTCCTCGTCAACGGCCCTTTCCTGGTCCTGCCACAAATCTCAAATCCACCTCTACCGTCAGAAGATAAACCCACTTACTTCTGGATGCTTACTGGCACGGTGAGGATAAATAAAAACAAAGTTCTTTACAGTGGATTCTTTCTGGTATAGATGATTCATTGTCAAGGGGAAAGGACATCTAAATGCCCTGCTTATTATTACTTACCGAATGCGATTGTTTTCTGTTCCTCAACAGGGTATTCTCACAGACTCTGTGATGTTTTATGGCCACTATACCAACGCCACAATTGGAGATTGCCAAGCTCAAACTAAAACATGTCCTCACAATTACAACATACCCCTGGCATATATTTTTACTATTGGAACAGGCATGTTTGTTACATGTGTATTGCTTGTTTACAGGTTTGTCTATTTTCCGTACTCATCGTTTTAATTCATTTTCACATCATTAGCTCGATTAAACCAGATATTCTTTTTCCTTTCAGGATGTCCAAATCATTCGAAAAGAGTTTCTGCACATTCAGGACTACTGGTAACCTATCTTTAAAGGTTTTCTGCTCTTGGGATTTTAAAGTCTGCAGGAAAAGATCTGTTAAAATGCAGAAGGTGAACATATGCACTCAGCTGAAGGTTTGTGGAAATACGACTCATGTTAAATCTACTTTATCCTCCACAGCAATGATTAAATTACAGTATTTTATACACAAATGTTGGGATATTTGAAGACATGTATAAACATAGTCAGATAAAATGTTCTATTCTGCACTGTCAGAAAATTATAAATGTGCAAAATCATACCTTAAGGGGTACAACAGCTTATTACTGGGGAAGTAATGTTGAAGGCACAACTTTTTTTACCTTATCTACCCCTAGAAGGTGCTTATTTGTTCCTTATAATAGTTAATATTTACCATGTTAAATGTAAAAACTGTTACAATAACCACTCATGAACTGCCCAACTAAAGGAAACACTGGTCACCATAATGGTGACCAAACATTTTCAATAAATAGTCAACATCTAAACCTCTGTTAATTCCAAAATAAGAACTTCTGTAGACATATGACAGAAATAAAGTCAGTCTGGTTAGTAATACGTGAAGCTGGAAAGTGATGCTGTATGAGTAGTTTAATCCTCCTCTGCTGAGATCTTGAGAGATCCAATGTCGTCTTTTGTCTTTAGTTGGTTTCATCAAAGGCTGTGGCTGGAAGTCAGTTGTAGTTCTTGTGTTTCTCTTTTTTCTGTTCTTGTTGTTTCTCTTTCCTCTTGTTGACAGCAGGTGTTCATCACTTAATTAATCACTTAAGTATCTCATTAACTTTGACTCCAAAAGGTACCAAATGTTCTCTTAGCAGAGTTCATTTAAATCTGGGGATTTTGCTGCATAGAAGATGCACATCAGTTCCTCAGAATAGTCAACGCATTCTCATCCTTTAGCGTCATATAGAACGCTATATGACAAAACGGCGCTATACTACGCACATGGCACCCGTTATCGTTAATATAACACGCGCTGTGAGGGCTAAGTTTAGGTGTGGGGTAGGGTCTGCGTGTCATATTCACGCTAAAGGATTTATACGTCTTGGGTTCGCGTGTTATATTAACGATAAAGGGTGCCATGTGCGTAGTATAGCGCCGTTTTTGCATATAGCGTTCTATATGACGTTAAAGGATGAGAACGGGCTGGAATAGTTCATATGTATCCTTAAAGAGTCAGTAAAATTCTGTCGTCATTTACTCATCCTCATGTCGTTCCAAACCCGTAAAATTTTTTTTTAATCTCCGGAACACAGATCAATATATTTTTTATTAAATCTGAAATATATCTATCCCTCCATTGACAGTCCACGCAATTACAAATTTGACTCGTCAAAAAAGAAATTGTAAAATTAATCCACATGAATCGAGTAGTTTAGGCTATGTTTACACGGAAACGATTCTGAAGAGAAAATGCAAAAGTGGCGTTGCGTCGTCACTTTTTATTCTGCGTTTAGACAAGCGTTTTGTGTGGGAAATCCGCGTTTAAACGGTGACGCAAAAGTGTGTGAAATTCAATGTAGTTTGCACTTCAGGCGGCTAGGAGTGCACACTACAACAACACCAAGTCCACGTGCCTGCGTACAACCTTCACAGTCGAGCAGACTTTTGCGTTTTTACCGTTTACACGGGAACGCGGCGGTGGAGCGTTTTTAAGATTTCCACTCTGGAGGGTGGTTTCACTTTTTTGCGTTTTTAAGCCTCAAAAACGCCGTCGCCGTGTAAACGAAAGCCACATCCGATAAAATATTTTTACGTTTTCACCCGTGAGCGTTCTCGTGTAAACAGGGCCTTAGTCTATACAAATTTCTGAAGAGACTTGATTGCTTTATATGATGAACAGATCAAGTCTCTGATCAAGTCAAGACTTGAAACAGACTTTTATTCACATATAAACATTCGTCATCACACAAATCAGATATGAGAAACGTAAACACAAGCATGTTTACTTGACTTTTGAGAACCAATGAGGATTACTCTCATGTTACACAGCACGTTTGAGTGGCAAGAACCAATGAGGTTTTCAATGGAGTGTACCTTGAATTATTTGTGCTCTTTACAGTGACGGAGGGAAATTACGGAGCTTTTAGGGTTAGGCCATGTGTCCACCAAAGTGTTTTTAGCCAGCTGAAAACGCTAGACGCTCTGCTGAAGACGCCGTGCTTCGGGCGCTTGATAGCGTTTTGGCAGCGCAGCGTTTTTTTTTTTTTACGTTAAGACGTTTCGTTGCTATGATACAGAATATCCGCAGCAGTTTGAATGTTGACAGTTGGTTGGTGTGGTAGTAGTCCCGCCCCTCCTCCACTGTGATTGGATGGCTAGGTAAAAAGTGACAGTGATGAGCGCTGCGTTTTATCCAAAGTTGAACATTTTTCAACTCCCAGCGACCAATAAAAACGCGGGGTGCTCGGCGCTTCAGCGTGAAAAAAACGCTCAGCGCCTCGGTACGCTCATGGCGTTTAAAAAACGCGCCGCTCCCATTGAAAACAATTGAAAACATACGCCAGGCGCGTGGAAAAACGCTTTTGTGGACACACGGCCTTAGGCTTTTAGGGTTAGGTTTAAGGTCTCCCTATGTCTCAGTTTGTAGATCCTACCCCCATTTAAAGCTTTGAGATCTCCAGCCTGCAGCTAAACCCGTCTCAAGCCAGACGCCCACTGGCTGGTCAGCTACTTTATCCACCCAGAAACCACGTCAGATGTTCCAAAAACCACCAACAATCTTATGCTGGTTTTAGTGTTGTGTGGTTTTGGTTTCCAATAAAAATGTGTGTTTTTTGATTCAGTAGAGTGCTATTAGTTATTTATTCATTAATCAGGGTTTCTTGATAGTAAGAATGTCAATATTGTGTTACTCATTAGTTCCTGTGTAGTTATTCATTTATTACGGACCAGTATAAAGTGCTATTGTCATTTTTTTAATGGAAAATACTTCCTCTGAGCCCATTGCACAAGACTTTGTGAAAGTTAAAACACTGTAGCACAATCAACACTGTTACCTTGGCGTCATCAGCAAAACCACTGCTGGAAAGTCTGAAGCAGGACAACGTGTTTGTCCAAATAATGGTAGACAGGGACAATTCTGTTTGGAAACACCAGTGGTGCATAATTCACACTTCAGCTTTATCAATGCATACTAATTTGTTGACCCTTACCATTTGAGTCACTCTGCTGAATTTTTGTGTCTTAGGAAATGCTGTCAGAGCTCGGCTGCGGAAAACAGAAGAGGAACTTGTATTCAACGTTGGGCTGGTTGAGTGTACACTTAATCGTATGGTTCATTTGCCTACTTTGCATTGGTGTCTGCATGGTGGCTGTTTACTACCTCCCCCCTTACATTGAGAAGGTCCAACTATTGGTAAGGGTCATAGTTTCGAATATACAACAGGGAGGCAAACAGGAAACTTAATGCTTATTAATTCACACAAATAATGGCGGAAAAGACAAGTCACATCCTGTTCACCTCACACACCAGTTATTTTTGCTGCTTCATTACATTGGTCCTTCATCTGTATTCTCTAGGTAACTGTTTTCTTCAGATATCATTGGGATATCACGCCTTACTGATACGCAACTTGTTTTTGGGGTGTTTTAGTTTAGCCTTTGCAAATTTGACAGAAATTCTGTGCTCATTCTCAAGAAAGAATCCCATTTACTACAATTGATAAAGTTCTCTGTTCAGTGTGAAATGCAAAATAAGTCATAAAATAAAACTCTTTAAATTATAAATGTAAATCTGCAGAAATGTCTCCATTCACCAAGTGACATTTTTATGGGTTATTTAGAAAACTTTAATGTCATTGAAATGCTCACAGATTTCCCCTCTAAAATGCTATAAGCATTTCTGAATTCTTTGCTAAACCCCATGCTGTGACGTTTAAAACTAAAATGTTCAGTCTGAAATGGCATTTCCTTAGAATGGGCTTGATAGATGATATGCCATATTGTGTTTGAATACTTTATCTGATATATTGGGTGTGCATGTCTTTATCAAGTCTGTTCAGGAAAATGACCCAGTCCGTTTGCTGGTCCTGCCTTTGATCGTGTCGTGCCTCAGTCAACTACTGCCTGGTTTCTTCGACACTTTATCCAGAGGGGAAGATTACAACTCCCCAAGTGTTCGCATTTACGTGTCCATTGTAAGGTCAGGGAAGCATTTACTTATTTGCTGATCATTCTTTCACTAACTATTTATTCACTTCCTGTCTGTGAGCTATGAGCGTTTCCTTTCAGTGCAGCAGGAAGCAACTTTAACATGCTTCATTTGATTGCCTTTAAATCTCTTTATATTTGCTGCTCACTCTAGTGTGACATTGTCAGTGGTGGAATGTAACGAAGTACAAATACTTTGTTACTTTACTTAAGTACATTTTTCACGTATCTTTACTTTACTTAAGTAGAATAAATAGTGCATACTTTTTACTTTTACTTCGTTACATTTTGCAGCAATTATTATACTTTCTACTCCACTACATTTCTACAACTTCTGTTACTTTTTCGTTACATTTTCTGATCAGTTTTTCCCCTGCCAAAACGTAATCTGACCGTCCGTTCGTTGCACGTTTGTCTCACCAGTGACGTTTGGTTGCCATAGATACAGTATATAACCCGGTCACACTAAATGCATCTCGCACGCAGTGTGTTTATCGTGCAATTTATACGCGAAAATGTGTTTTTACGTGCATAGGAAACGCACCGTGTGTAATATACGTTTGGTTAGGATTATGGCAAGCTAAGAGGTTCAGAATAACACAAATTAATCACGTTTACTGCCAAACATAGGCCTAGTTATTAACATATAAGGATAAGCATGATGTGTAAATTGCCTAATTGCAAGCTTGTTTCAGAAATGGTGACAACAATTTTTTTCCATAATTATTGAACATCATTATAGGAGTATTAGGTGGAATGAGTTAGAATTAAATGTTTTATTAATCATTAGAAAGAAATAGACATTAAGAGAATACATTGTTATGCAAGTACTTTTACTTTTAATAGTTAAAGTACATTTAAAATCAGGTACTTTTTACTTTTTACTTAAGTATGGTTGTCATTGTGTTACTTCTACTTTTACTAAAGTAAATATTTATCTGGTTATTTGTACTTTTACTTAAGTACTGAGATTCAGTACTTCCTCCACCACTGGACATTGTAATGCTGTCTTGCGTGACTCTTATCTTGAAAATTACTCCAAACCTTTTAGACACATTACACAGCAAAATCCCCAGTGTTAAATTAACACGTAAAAGTGTGAATTGTATAAACTCTGAGCAGAGTGTTAAATGAACACTGAAGCAGTGTTAAAGTTAATGATCTCAACAAGCAGAATCTCTATTTTGAACATTTACAATACATTTCTTAAAAGTTTCTCATATACAGTATTTTACATTTTTTAAGACAAACAGACAAAAATTATTAGCCTGTGAGTCTCAACAATGGTGACAATTATAAAGCATGTTGGAGTGCATTCTGGGTGCCACCAATCAAAACGCATTCATGGCTCCCATCATGCATTGCTGTGGGAATAAATAATGAGCTTATGTTCAGAGGTGATATGTTTGTCACCATTGCTGAGATTCATACGCTAATTCTTGATGTCTGTGTGTGCCTATGTAAAATATTATTTGGATTTTTTATTTGATCGTTTGGATTTCATTGAAAAGGCTAAAAATGGTATGTTCTAAAATGACTATGCTGCTAAAATCCATAAGGTAAATTTAACTCAGAATTTATGTTCTTGATGAGCAATTCAGGTCAATTAATGATTATATTAGAACACAACCAACACCATCAAATCACAATTTCTATTTGTTCTTCTAGCTGTTATAAGTCACATACAGCAGCCAAACAAAATCTAAAGTTAATGATTTTAGGGTCAAAAGCCCAAATAAACCAAACACTGATCACATAAAGGTGACTTAAAAAATAATTTTTTTTTCTCCTTCCGATATTCTGCTTGTTATCATCAGGTGTCTTCAATAATGCTCAATCATCACTCAATTATTCACCTAATTATCTCATTAACTTTAACACTGCTTCAGTGTTTATTTAACACTCTGCTCAGAGTTTATACAATTCACACTCTCAGTGTTAATTTAACACTGGGGCTAGGCTATTTGTATGTTTAATAAGCGAGAAAGTCATACAACCAAACATTTAAGATATTTAATTTACTAGCCTATATAAAATTGAATCTTATGTTTGTTGTAGTTCGTGTTCCCATTATGTTGCTAAAATATGTAATACTTTATCATTTAAATGCATGAATACAGAGATTTCGTGTAAGAATCTTGCATTTGAAACTAGATTTTGGTAAAATCTCGCTTTAAAATCTCAAAATATTTTTGACTTACTTATTTGTCATTTAAGTATGTTAATATCTAAACCGATGTCAAATAACATATTTGTTCAGTTCACAAAAGTTCAAAGTTGTTATTATCAGAATCAAATATCTGAGTGTTCATTAACAACCTTTCGGTTTCTTCTTTCACAGGAACCTGTTGTTGAAGGGTTGCATTTTTATTATGCTGTGTCACTATTGGCTCCAAATTGATGAAAGGAATAAAGCCAAAAAGGTGACCAAAATCATGAAGCCTGAAGACCTCTTTTAAAAATCCAGTAATGTTGTTTTTCGGCAAAATCATAAAGCAATATTGATCAAGCAGCCAATCCTCACTGTAAAAAATGATTGTGATTTTTACGGTAAAATGCAACAGTGAAAAACTGTTAATTGGTTAACAGAAAGTTTCCTTACTAAGTAAATATCTGTGATATATATAATGGTACGTTTCATGTAATTTTACTGTAAAATAGCGTTAAATTTACAGTTTTTAGAAGTGAAAAAAAAAATCATTGTATAATTTACAGTGAAAAATGTAAATTGACATTCCCACAATTCCCTGCGTGACATTTCACATTTAATGTATTTTTTAAAAATAACTGTTTCTTCATCAGTTATGTTACATTTTAGTGCTGTTAAATTAATGCTTATTGCATTTTTTTAATTTCAACATGTTTCCATGATGGTGTTTAATGTTTGTGTGAATGGCAAGCTTCTATATTAGTGTTAATTTTCTGTAAACAATAATCCTGTAAAAAAAACAACAACTGTAAACTACTGGCAGTTGTGGTTGCCAGCATCATACTGTAAAATCACGGTGTGTTACTGTTTTTGAAACTAACAGCTAAATACTGTAATGTCAGCTACAGTATTAAACTTTAATTTAACAGATGCTGTAACACAAACACAGTAACAGACCGTATAGTTACGGTATAATGCTGGCATCCACAGCTGCCAGTAGTTTACAGTTTTTTTTACAGGATTATTTTTTACAGTGGAGCTTTGATTGATCATGTGATCACTGCTGTGATTGTTGGCTGTCAATGTATTACAATGGTCAGTAAATGAACATATCATATAATGAAATACGGTTTAATACTGTAAAATTTAAATTATACACGGTTAAATGTCTGTAAAAGCTAAAATGTTGCTCCTCGTATTTTAAACAGGAAAACTCTGGTAACCACAGCTGCCAGTTTTTTTCCCATAAATAAAAAAATTACAGTGGGGTTTATGAGAATGAATGATAATTTAGAACATTTAATAATAATAAAAAACAACAACTTGAAAAACATATTTTAGATATGTGCTTATTAGTTGAATATGAAATAAAGCAGGATTGTTTGTGTGCAGGACTTGCTGTGCTGGGAGACATTTGTTGGTCAAGAGCTTTATCGTTTGGTTTTAATGGATCTAATAGTTGCAGTTGTGCACATCATCTTTGCAGAGTTTCTGTGGGGGTAAGTTCCCATATAACGTGATCCCATATGATGTTTAGCCAGGTTTATTGACTCTTTCTGCCCCTTCAGGTTTTGTGTTAGAAACTTCTCCCTGAGAAGCAGGAAACTGGAGTTTGATATTGCACGAGATGTTCTGGAGCTCATCTATGGTCAAACGCTTGTGTGGTACGGTCACCTTCTCATGAAGAAACATTACATTGTGTCCTGATGCCTTGACAGTCTTCTCTGTGCTCTCTTTCTCTAGGTTTGGTGTGCTGTTTTCACCCCTGTTGCCTGCAGTACAAATTGTGAAACTGTTCCTCTTGTTCTACTTCAAAAAGGTCAAGATCATCTTAGTATTTTAGTCCCCCCCCCCCCCCCTCTTTAGTGAAACACAAAAGGAGATGATAGGCTGAATTGAATCCGTGTATCATTCGTTCAGTCGTTTTTTTATAACATTATATTATATTGAAAGTAGAAAAAGGAGAAGAGCCTAGTCAGGTCAAATGTATAGCAGACATAAACCCCAGTGCGCAAGTGGAGTAATCCACTGCAAGTATAGTATTGTAGTGAATATTGAATAGTAGGCCTATCGAATGCCTATAAATTCACCACTTGCAAAAGGCAAAAAGGTTGCAGTTCAAAACTCTGAATGAAAAGCATGTACAGTCAGAAGAGTTGTGCGACTGCAGAATCACGGTCAGTGAGAGAGATTGATTCTGCTTCAGCATCGTGTCTTCATGTTGGTCTGGCCGGAGGAGTTTCTCCACATCACACACACTGTCATCTCTGAGGAAAAGGGAAAAACCCTAAAGCAGAGTCAGCATTGACAACATTCTCCACACCTGCTCTTCCTCATCCTAAATCTCTTCCTGCTTGTTCACCCCTACTCTTTACGAGAATGGGATTTTTACATTTTTTTTTCCGATTGCTAAATGACAGTGAGCACAACTGGAGCTAAATGTGCAAATCTGTAATTCAAACAAATAACTGAGGGGCTGATTCTCCACCAGGGGTCGCTAACCTCTTACAATAACAAAGGCGTATATTAATGACGTATGTTCCACATTAAGCGGAATTATGGATCTTGTCGTCAAGCTGAGGGATCTTTTATGGATGAGTGAATACACTGATGTTTTTAACATGACTGTAGTATGAAGCAGGACGCGATTGCTAGACGTATACCAGCGCCACACGCAACGCGAGTCCTGCGGATATAAGTTAAAAGAATAAGGACATTTCGTTCTGCCGAATTACACACAAGTGCTGAATTAATACTCACACAGGTCAGTTTATTACAGGAATTAAACTTGAGGTAACGCAGCGCTGCTTCACTTGCTCTAACAGTTTCACTATCACACTAAACGGCATTTGTGTGTTGAATGTTGTTAGTTAGGTTGTTTGTTGGCTGTATGAGACTAAGCTAGATCAACATGAATAAAATACAGATCATATTCTAACTTTTCATCATGTTGAACTATATAACATGAATTAGTTTTATATACAGGTGATATGCTCACCTGATTGCTGAGGTAACATGCAACACTCACGTCTCTGTCAAGTCGAAGTTAGTCGCTGACATGGAGCTCTCGGCATCTGGAAAGATGTTGATCTTCGTTTTAGTCCTCTTTTTGTCTCAAAGTCTGCTTGCCATGGTCCATAATGTTTGAACAAAACAATAACAGCGTGAGCATCCTACTAGGCATAACGGGAATAACCGACCCGTCTGTCGCCATGGTTACTATTGCAGTACGAGGTCAAACCTGGCGGAAACCGGGGGTAACGCTGATATGACGTCATTGACTGGCGACTCCTCACCCCTGCTCACACGCCCCGCTCCCTTGGTTAAAAATCGCAATTTTCTCACGATTTACAAATAGTTGGAAACATTTGGGATATTGTAAGTAATCAACTAAACAAAATATATAACATTGGCCTAGTGGTTTTTGGACATTTTACTGCAAAAATCCTGCATATTGTACCTTTAAACTACCAAAAACCTGGTACCAAGTAGTGGACACATTCACACGACTGGAAAGAAGGTGAGGCTTTGTTTTTCGTTGATCACGTGTTTCTCTAAAAACAATACCCACTCCGGCACAGAGATTTATGAGAAATTGCATTGCGAACTCAATACGCGCTTTGAAGCTTCAATGTCATATGTAACATCACTAGTAACATCACAACATGATGTCATGTTGCACTAGGACAGGGTCTCCACACTAATCTTTTGCTACTGGACCACTTGAGGGAGAAACTTGTTGGGCCGCCTAGAACCTATCGACGACAGCATTGCATGTGTTGCTGAAAAGGCCAGATGCTGAAATCAGTCCATCCAGCAAGAAAACGTTCTTTCTCCTTGAGTGCCCGAAAGGTTCAACCACAGATGCCTCTCCATGGGCACCATTGCAGTTATTGACCGGGCGATTGCATGGGCTGTCCCAGAGTTCCTTAACTGTTTCGGGATCTCCCCCCTCACCAGTGTCCAGATCTTTTTGCAGGTCAGCCTAATATGATTGCAGGACAACCACTGTCTGTAGAGACATACCAGCCTGACCCGCAGCTTAATAGACAATACCCACCATGCCAGATGTCTTACAGGCCTGGAGGGTAAGGTTCAAGCAGAGAGATAGCAGGCCATAGCCTGGTTAAAACCAGACCATTCTCAGTTGTAACTGAGTTTTGGTCTGGCAAAGCTTTATAGACAAATAATTTCCAGAAGGGCGTCGCCAACGGACATCGCGGATAGACCTAAAACCAATCGGAGCGATGAAGGAGATGACGTATGCAGACGTATGCTCCGAGTGTTGTTCTTTGCTTGGATTTTAACAAAAAGGAAACGTTCAAATCGCTTAAAACAGACGCGATAGCGGATCCGAACGAGTGATGTTCAACGGCGGCGTCCATCTTTGTAATGTAGGCTACAAAATCTGCTTCAAAATCCCAGCACTGTCGTAATCGTATAAAGGATTGGATTGTTCAGCGACGTGTAAAGGATTGTTCAACGGATTGGAAATGGGCTTGAATGAGCTTTTTGCCAGACTAACTTTCAGTGCAAATCTAAATTTGCTGGAAGTTGTCTGGGTTTTCCCAGGCTAAGCAGGTGAGTCTCCCTATAACAAATCTTCACTTCACTTCACTTACATACACCAGACTTTACAGTTTTATTCCTATCAATATTCTGACGTTTTTTACACAGACAAAGATATTTTTGTGCAATTATTAATTATAATCAATTAACTACGGTCCTATTGTGATATCGGTTCATTGGGAACCTTGGCTTAAGAGTACATATTAATATTCTAAGGTACACAATGTAACCTGGCTATTTTAGAAAATGGCATGTTGGATTTAGATGCAATTTAAGGGTTTATTTCTCAAAATAACAGGGGTAAATCCAGGCGGAAAACATGAGTCCAGCCAAAGAACAACCAGAACTAAAACAAACACACATGATACATCCAAGTTGATACATGATACATCCATCACTAGACAACGAATATGAGCAATACTGGGGTTTAAATACACGCAAGGTAAGGAGGGGCTGATGAGGAACAGGTGAGTGATTAATTACTTTGGAAACTTACTAGGGTAACTATGGCAACAAACAAGGGACAGCAAACACAGGCCGGGATCATGACATTCAGGCCCCGTTTACATGATGGGAAAACGCAGATATTTCTCTGCATTTTGCCCTCTCATTTACTAGACTGATCTCATGAAGTAGCGTGTGTATGACACGCCAATTCGTATTTTCATTTTTGGCGTGCTATCAAGACGCATAATCGCCTTTCAGCGTGTTTATGAACGCCGTTGACTTAACGTTATATAAATATATGACTTACCTCAACCCCGTCCCTAAACCTAACCGTCACTGGGGTTAATGGCATTTATGACTGTTCCCTTACCATCCTAGGTAAAAAAAAGATATGACTTACCTCAACCCCATCCCTAAACTTAACCGTCACTGGGGTTAATGCCATTTATGACTGGAGATTTGACTGCGTGTTCAGACACGTGGAATGACGCGGACGTTAATGGCGTAGACATACACGCGGACACACGCGGATAGCACAAAATGCGTGGAGATAACACGCCACCTGACTCGAAAGTGGCGTATATGTTTACGCAAAAGTCATGATGTCATGTTGCATTTACACGAAAACGCCGTTTTTATCACTGAAAACGATTATTTCTAAAAACTCCGGCCAAAGTGGAGATTTCTGAAAACGCGGGTTACGTGTTGTCGTGTGAACTGGGAGAAACAGCGTTTTAGGTTCTCTCTTTTCGTTTCTGAGGATTCTGATTGGCTTAAATGGCTTTATCCTTAACCCCTACACTGCCGCCAATAGGTTTGGCATAGTTATGATGGCGCTCGATGGCGTATTTATGCGGGTGTGTAAACGATGTTATTTTTGAAAACGGAGAGGGTGAAAATATTCGTTTTGCTAAATACCCGGCTTTGTGTACACGAGAACGCTCGCGGGTGAAAATGTAAAAATATTTTATCGGATGTGCCTTTCGTTTACACGGTGACAGCGTTTTTGAAAACGCAAAAAGTGAAACTGTCACTCCACTGTCACGTTCCCGTGTAAAGGGTGAAAAAACGCAAAAGTCTGCTTGACAGTGAAGGTTGTACACGGGCGCACAGACTTGGTGTTGTTGTGTGGCAGTGCTTCACATCGCCACCTAGCCGCCTGGAGTGCATACTACATCGAATTTCTCACACTTTTTCTTCACCATATGCACGCAGATTTCCCACCCATAACGCTCGTCTAAACGCAGAATAAAAAGTGATAATGCAATGCCACTTTTGCGTTTTCTCTTCAGATCGTTTAGACACTAATAATTAGAGATTGTCCCTTCAAGGGTGCTGCCCCAGTGACAAGCTGTTATACCTTTGTGTAATAAAAAATCTTGAACATTTCAACATCCAATTTCGAAATATGGAAAAGCGTAGCGCAGACATACTGATAAGCATTTCATTTTGTGTTTCACTGAAGAAAGAAAATAAGAGGGGAACAATACAGAGTTGCAATTGCAGTGTCATATTTTGGTTAAACTATTCCCTTTCCTGCAATGTAGAAACTAACTTGTGTAATCATTTATTAGATATGTTTGATTCTGTTAGGATATCTTCTGTCAGTTACAGTAATGGCATGTGTCACCTCCTTTATAGACAAGTTTGATGAAGAACTTCCAAGCACCAAGGAAACACTGGGGGGCCACTCAGATGAGCACTCTCTTCGTCAGCCTCCTGTTTCTACCCTCCTTCATTGGAGCCCTTATGTGTGTCATATATACAATGTGGAGGTTTGTCTCTTCAGAATTACATTCACTCTTCACTGGAAGAAAAAAAAACTATCACTTTCAATAAATTGGCGGAAATGTTTTCTTGTTTTAAGCAAAAACTAATTTAATTTAGAATTCGCTTGCATCATTCATGCCATATGTCCTGAACACAAAGCAATTGATTTCAATAATAAAGAGACATTAGAGGCAGTGTGTTTTGTTTGATTGATCTGTTTTCTTAGGATCAAGCCCTCCTCACATTGTGGGCCCTTCAGGAGCTTCCACAACATGCTCCTCTTAGCCAAGCATTGGTTCATCGAGCTGGGGAACTCGGATTCCAGTTTGTACTGGCTCGGCAGGGCATATATTCACTTGGTGGACAACCCTTTGTTCCTCTTCATTTTTGCAGGCCTGTTCCTGTGAGTTTTCCTTGTTCATGGGACTCCTGGGTGAGATTTGGTCATTTTTTTAACCTGCCATCTCCATCTCTTTCCAGAACCCTTATATACATTCACATGCAAGTTTTAGATGGCCAGAAGTTAAACATTGGAAGGTTACAAAAACAGATAGACCATGTGAGTATAATGACCCTTGTGGAAAAGTACATTTTAGGAGTAAATATTATGGAAATAATTTGTGAACTGAATATAATGTTTTTGGGGTTAGGGGTTTTCACAGCCTAATGATTTCTTGCTAACATCTCTTCTGTCTTCTTAGGAGGGTGAAGATAAGAAGTTCCTCATAGCTAAACTACAGGCCCTCAATGAGGCAATTGCTCAGCAGAAAGGTGAGCTTTCAGTCCTTCCTTTTAAATCAAATGTTTTTCTTATTCTGCTTGGTGTTCATCATTAATGCCCAATCATCACTTAATTAATCACTTAAAGGAGTAGTTCACTTTTGAAAAAAAAATTTGCTGATAATTTACTCACTCCCATGTCATCCAAGATGTCCATGTCTTTCTTTCTTCAGTCGAAAAGAAATTAAGGTTTTTGATGAAAACATTCCAGGATTTTTCTCCATATAATGGACTTCAATGGGAACCAAACGGTTCAAGGTCCAAAAGACAGTTTCAGTACTGCAAACTGTTCAAAGGGCTTTAAACGATTCCAGACGATGAATAAGGGTCTTATCAAGCGAAACGATCGCTCATTTAATAAATAAATAACAAAGTTTAAGTTTTATAAGCTCAAATGGTCGCCTTGCTCTGTTCTGTGATTCGCGTTCGTGACTCTCCTGTTCGAACTCGTTCATCAAAATGAATGAATCTTTTTCTGAGTCAATTTGTTCGTTTCGTACGTTGAATGAACCAAATGACACGAAAAATATTTGTTCATTTTGAT
The DNA here is from genome assembly GCF_016745375.1 of Pimephales promelas. The sequence goes on from NW_024121135.1 coordinate 729,376, forward strand.
GAACGAGTTTGAACAGGAGAGTCACGAACGCGCATCACAGAACAGAGCAAGGCGTCCATTTGAGCTTATAAAACTTAAACGTTTTTTTATTTATTTTTAAAATGAGCGATCGTTTCGCTTGATAAGACCCTTATTCATCATCTGGAATCGTTTAAAGCCCTTTGAACAGTTTTCAGTTTGTACTGAAACTGTCTTTTGGACCTTGAACCGTTTGGTTCCCATTGAAGTCCATTATATGGAGAAAAATCCTGGAATGTTTTCATCAAAAACCTTAATTTCTTTTCGACTGAAGAAAGAAAGACACGGACATCTTGGCTGACATGGGGGTGAGTAAATTATCAGCAAAGTTTTTTTCAAAAGTGAACAACTCCCAAGTATTTCATTAATTTTAACTCTGATTCAGTCTCATTCTCAATGGACCAAATGTTCTCTGAGCAGAGTTCATTTACCTCTGTAGATTTTACTGTGCATGTTTGACACATGAAGACAAATTCCACAACTTTTCTTGCGGTTGATTTCCTCCTTGTGAACAGGTGTTTCAATGACCCTATCACCTGCTGATTACTTGTATTACCAATGAAGGCTGGATTCTACAGAAAAGAATTTGGAAGAGTACATTGTAACCCCCCACCAATAAACCAAACATAAAACCTGAAAAACTGGTGCAGCTTATATAGAAGGAAATCAGATTACCACTGCATTTTGTAGTTAGCAAATGACACTGATATTTAATAGTGCCACTACATGGAAATGTTTGCTTATGGAAATGTTTTTGTCAGTTCTATATCTATTTTTTTGTGTGTGGTTGAAAATGTAGTGATAATTTTTAATAATTTGGAGAACTGTTTCAGACAGGCTATGAATACAATGTAGTAAAAAACAATATACTAAAAAGTGTGCTAAGTATACTACAGATACGCTAACATATTTATGTGCCTAATTTAAATGCTCTGCAATTGTACTTTTGGTCTTAAGTGATATTTGTTATTTGAAGTATATTTAGTATGAAATAAATGTATTTTAAATAGATTTTGGTGTATTGAGATTTACTTGGTGTATTGAGATCTTCTTTGGAGGTCAATCAATAAATAAAATCTGTAAATGGAAATTATTTGTGAATTACTGATTTTTTTTTAAACTACTATTCTTGTTTATCACATGACTTTCTGAAATGCGTGTGTCTGATTGGTCAAATGTGGCATTCCATCTACATCTCTTTTTTTTTGTTGTTGTTGCTATATTTAATTTTCACGAAAACTGAGGACATTGTGATGTATAGAATGCGGTAGTATGTAGTAAACCTACACTGTAGAGGAAGTTTTGACTAAATTCTGAAGAATTGTCACATGCTCAGAAGTTATGTGGGAGGAGTTTCTCAAGTTACATCTCTGACATCCTCCTTATAAAAAGCTTTGCAAACAGCTACTCTGATAAGCTACTTTGAAAGGTGTTCAGGCATTTGAGGAGCGTATACAGGTATGTGCAGTGTGAGTTTATTTTCCTCTTGTAATTTAGCCCTTTCCCACTACTTTTTACATTTTCTGCATATGTTATTAATTTGGTTAATTCTGCTGTTTTTATTTTAAATAATTGCATGGTTCATCTGTTAATAAGCTTAAAAATGGTATTGTACTGTATTCATTCTGTATAGATATAGAGTTTAATAATGGAATCCAGAAAACGCGTATACATCCGTCTTCCAGAAGAATACAAGGAATTTCTAAAATCTGGAGAATGGGTAAGCTGAAGAACTGAAAAAAAAAAATTAAATAATAAAAAAAGGATTTTCAGAGCCATTTTTACCTTTATGAGGACATTTACCACATTAAAATTTAGAGTGACACTCAATAATATTAAATAAATGTCTATTAAAATGCCTGTTAATCCTATAATTAACTCAACAGTAGTAAACTAGGCATAAATAATTCACAAAACAACAAGACTCAGCATTGTCTTATACAAATAAAACAAAGAAACAGACTGCAATCACATTTGTTTTGAAGTTGAATGCTACACAGATAGGTGTGATATGTTAGGACGGCCAAAGCAATGATCAATTTCGGGTTAAATGGATATTATCTGAGTGCCATTCCATAAACAATGGCTTACAACGTCTTAAACTGTCATTGACTTTCAGTCTTTTTGGAGTGCAAGTTTAAGATTTTACCTGAGATGCTTAAATAATGCTACATACATACGTGATTTTGCAAATGGATGAAAGTAGGCCATGCAATTTGATTGATACCATCTTTTCCACCTTTCCTCACAGGACCATGGGATTGTTGTTACAGATCTGAATCCACACGTGACCAAAGATGATCTTCACACCTACTTTCAAAAGTTCGGGACAATTATAGAATCTGATGTAAGTACTAATAACCGGGCACTTTTAACAGGCCTGATATGTTACATGGCCAAATGTGCATACGTACACCCCCACAAACTCTAAACAACTTGTCTCTATTATACATTATGTGCGTTGGACTTTGTTGTAGCGTGTGTATCTGATTTTAAGTGTCTTATTTGTAGATTTTTGTTGATGACTAGTCCTCATTATTCCCATCTGTGTGTCCAAAAAGCGGCGAATTACATCATCTAGCGGCATTTAGAGACTTTCTGGGCATGGAAATAGTTACAAAACACTGTTACCATCATAATTTATATCATTAAAGTCTCCCTGCATTTAGATCTGCCTCTCCCTGGTTCGGGTCTGCCTGTGCGTTAGTCTCATTCGGTAGATTGGTTCTTGTTGCTTTAGCAAAAACAGACCAAATTAATTGTCTTCAGAAAACTAGCTGAGATTTATAGTTGAGTTAAAAAAAAAAAAAAAAAAAAAAAAAAACACTAGCTGAACTCAGTATGTTGGGTCAAACATTCAACCCATCCAGTTGCGTCAAAACAACCTAGTGTAACGTGCATGTTCAGTTTTGGTTTCGTTTCACTGCTTTCTTTTTCTTTACCTCCAAGTCTTCAGTGCGAGATGCCCATAAAAACCCAGCGTTTTTCAGCTAGGCTCAAAACTAGGGTACAAAATAGCCTATTACTTATTCATTTTGATGTTTTTGAATGCAAAAACCAAGCGAATGTCATAAGTTGACCTCAGACAACAATATAATAACATTTAAAAAGCCAGTTCATGACCCCTTTAAAGCGTATTAATAACGCCACATAGACATATATACAATAAAAGCTTTATTTTCACCACAGGGGGACTTTAAGCCATGAGTTTCCTTTGTTCTGTGTCCGATATCATCTCTGTTTTATGGTTGTGTTCTCCAAAATATTATTAAATTCAGTATATTTGACAGAATCTCCTGCACGGTGCGCTTTATGTAATGTCGGACCTTGTCCGTTTTTGACCCAGTACATGGCTCAAAATTGTGTTTTTAACACAGCTTTTTTAGTGTGTAGCATACTTTGCCACCCTTCTCTTCATTATCTTGTATCTTTAGTGTAATGTTTAAATGTGTTTGCATACTTTTCTCAATGAACAGATCACGATTGACATGTCTTCAGGATGGCCGAAGGGTGTGGGCTTTGTGATGTATTCGTCCTCAGAGGAAGCTGAAGCAGCCGAAGCGGACGAGTCACCAAAACTGGGAGGTTTTCCGATATTGATCAACAAAATTGTTACGCCAAAAGTGAGTCAAAATACTGTTTGTCGCATGGGGGCGTAGACTACTTGATTAGACCTCCATTACGGTCCAGATTGGCTCGGTTAGTTGGACCATATCCATCACCAGCCAAAAATGGTATTTCTGATTAATCAGGTTGACAAAGGGAAGCCTGCTAATTAAGCTAGCTTAGCATGTAGGGACACCAGCTTCCCAATACAATAACATCCATTCATCTCAACGGCAGTTGCCCGTTATTTGAGCTGTAAAAGTAAGGGGTTCAGGACTCTTTGCGTTTATTCGTGTTGTCATGAATCTGTAGTCCCATGCAGTGGCATCACAACGTTAACTAGGTCAGTACAGTACGTCAACCCCTGTACAGTTTATTGCATTGGGAACCATCAGAAGAAATTATGGTATGGGGTAGAAAATTGGTGGAGATTGCGGGGACGTTCGGGAGAGATTGTTATGGGCCGTTCCCCCCATAGATATCCACAATAAAGGATGTCTTACGGCGGAGTTTCTATCGTCATCACTGGCGGCCATCTTGTCACAGGCAAGCTGAGAACACAAATACTCTTATCTCGTTGAAATCTTGACGGATTTACAAACGGTTTGGTTTCTTACAGACATTATTAACGTGGCTATAATTCTGGATGATTATTTATTTATACACTTATTATTCATAAGTATGCAGTGTCATAACACTAAAACACAATGTCATGAGTGAGCGAGCTGCCTGTGACAAGATGGCCGCCAGGTGCGGACGTCGACCTCCATTGGCCAGCAGCGCGGACGAGACATCTAGCCTTTATTGTGGAATTCTATAGTTCCCGCCGCACACACTAGCCACACCCCTGGTCACATGGCATTTTATGTTCAGGTGATTGGCTCAAATCAACCTAGCAGCAGAATTGTACATCTCTGAGTAGCCATGAGCAGATTTCATAGCACATATTTCTGCAACTGCCATTGAGATGAAAGGGGAAAAAAATGGATAAATAACAAAAGGATTGTTGTTATTTCCAAGTAGTAGAGACCACTGAAAAGTCAAGTAAATAAAACAAGAAAATACAAAAATTCAGACTTTAAAATGTCTCATTTAGTTCAATGTGCTACTTGCTGTTTCTTTGTAATCATTTGTGAAATTGACTCGGCAGGAATCAAGTTACTTAAGTATGTGTTTGTGCAGAACCGGTTTGACATGCAGTTAAAGACTCCTCAATACCGATCCGTTCAGCCAGACCTGTGTGTGAACTAGAAGAGGAATATAAGCACTGATTGAAGGACTGATTTGCACTTTTACTGGAAGAAATGTGAACTAAATGTTGCTGTAATTCAATGTAAAGAGTTTAATTTTATACGTTCATTATAAGAGTTTAATTTTATACGATTACGATTTATATGATTAAAATCCTGTTTGATTTTGTCTATGAAAATGATCACTTTTTTTTACGTATGCCTGAGATGTTGAATAAATGTGTCCTCAGAGCAGTTCTGGTGTCTTTTTGTTGAGAAAGATATACCTATATAGACTTGAGGGTTATTTTCAGCTTTTACAACGCAGTGAGATTTTAATTCGAGTTTGAATGTGATAATAATGGGAACTATAATAATTTAGAACAGTGTCATAATTATTTTTATACATATGAGTGCTTCTGTGAAAAGTCTTTTTTTATGGCAATTTCCTCTGAATTTGTGAAGATTAAAATGACTTAAAATGGGATTGTTAATCTTAGCTCAGTCTTTGCAGTTAAAATATATATATATATTCTACCAGTGGGAGCATTTCGTTTCAGTTTGTATTAAAGTATCCTCTTCAGATAATGTTATTCTCACATAAATAATTATTGAAAAGCCTGTTAAAAGGTTTTTAGGGGCATCACCTTGCTTAGCCCAGTTATCGTTTGCTTATGTAAATAAAGATGTTTTCATATTTAGTTGATAAAGTATTTACTCTTGCAAGTGTCCCCCTAAAAACGAAAACAAAGACATAGGCTTGCGTGTGTTTCTAGGCAGAATGGGAGTAAAAAAAAAACTAGAGGTGGAATGACATGGGTATTTTGTAGAGCCTGTTCTGAGGAAAAATTACGTTGCTTATCGCCATATTTCATATTATAGTGCCACCTAGAGTAAGATGGGTGTGTGTGTGTGTGTGTGTGTGTGTGTGTGTGTGTGTGTGTGTGCAATTGGTGCAAAACAAACCAAATCTTAAACATTCATAAAATCACAGTTTGACCTAAAAATATCAAAATTGAAAATACTGTGGAAACAAAGACACCTACATCTTGGATGCCCTTGATGTATAAAACGTATCAAAAATTAATTTCAAAGTGAACTATCCCCTTAAATTCATGACATTCCTGTCAAAACACAAAAGCGTTTCCATAGCTTGTGTCATTTTGAACAAGTAAAATAAATACAAAAGTTATTCCAACACTTACCCTAATTGATGGATTTTCATGTCTTAATCGTGTAAGAAATGAACGTGGCCTTCAAACGTTTATGGATATACCCATAGACCATTTCACAAGATGTAAACAACACTGGTCCAGAAGCACTTCCTGTTTCAGTTTTTTAACACTACATAAATGCTGGGATAAAATACAACCTACAGAACATTTAAAACTGAATCAAAAAGTTAAACAAACATCTTTAAGATGTTTTCTTTACATGTGAAATAAAGAAAACAGTTACAAACTGAGACAGGAAGTGCTTCTGGACCAGTGTTGTTTACATCTTGTGAAATGGTCTATAGATATCATATAGAGACTGATGTATCATATAGACTATGATGTCTATGGATATACCATGATGGGGAAAAATTAGAATGATAAACGAAAATGAAATCATGGCCAAATTTCAGGATGACAATGTCAATATTCACCAGGCTTACAAATGCAGCAGCAGAGTTGGATGTGTGATTTGGTGCTGTGCTTGTGCGCTAGAGGGCAACCGCCTCATTTACATCCATCCAGCAAACGAAGAAGAAGCCGATTCCACCAGTGACGTTCCCGAGCCTTGATGACGACAGCGGGGAAGAATGGCAAACGCGGGAAATGAAATCGCGTTTAAAAAGGTATATTTCAACGACACATTTATCTATTTACGTCTTCGGGTCGTTAACATACATCTCATAATACAATAGCAAGTCGAACACATTTAGGTCACGAGCGTTTTCCATGACGCCACGGCTTTGCATTGATTCCTATGTATCCCTCTGTTTTAGGAGACTATTGCCAAACTGTTGACTCGCTCTTTTAAGGAGGACAAAACCAAAGGTGAGAAACGGGGTTCACCTGTCAATGTGGTGAAATGAGAGAAGCTGTTGACGTTATGCGTTTAAAACGTCCCTGCACGTCAAATTAAGTTTTGTTTCTTTCTTCCTCGTCGTCTTTTGATTAGAAAACCTGTCATAACGAAACGCATCATTATTGTTCTTAATTTTGATTGTGGCCTGGAGTGCTACTTACATTAATACGAAAATGAAACAAAAACCAAACCTTTAGTGTTCCCAGCTGAACATCTGACAGCACACGTACATCAGTGACGTATATTTGATGTGCCTGTTCACATCTGGAAGAAGTATTTTATTTTTATTTTTTTCTCATCTGCAACACGTCCCTATAGGACGTTTCCTGTCAGATGTCAAATAGACGTTTAGAAGATGTCTTTAAGATGTTTGTGATTTAGAATACAGTAAAACTGACATCTTAAAGACGCAAGATAGCACAAGATGTGATGTTTACATCCGGAAGACGTATTTTTAAGAGTGTTTGCTCATCTGCAAGACATCTATAGGTCGTTTCCTGTCAGATGTGAAATAGATGTTTAGAAGATGTCAGTTTAACATACATTCTAAATCGGAAACGTCCTATAGACGTATTGCAGACCGTAATAACCTTTTTTACTATTATTCTTTAATGCTGTGTTGGAATGAGGCGTTTATATAAATAAACTCTCAGGAAGTGTTCTTCACTTTCACTGAACTGGTTTTGGTGTGTGAGGAGTCGGATAAAGACAGACACATTGCAGCTACTTGTTCTCATGTCAGCGTTGGGTCATGAAGGTTTTCTTTCAGTAAGTAGTGATGCTGTCATCCTCGTGACAGAGATGCTGAAGGTGTTTGTTGAAGGTGAGAGACTTTACCTTTCACGGATACTGTGTGGTTTGGTTTCTCCCAGTATTAATGTGAGGACGGTGTGTGTGTGTGTCACAGAGGCGACGCGCAGAGCTGTTAAACAGGCCAGCATTGAAGACTGCGACACCGTCGATATTGAGCACTTTGAGAAGATTCTGCCACAATTGGTGAGTTTTGTCTGTTTTTACTTGTGTTTGAGATATCTGTTGTTATTTTTAAAGGGGCCGTATGATGCTCTTTAATGTTTTCCTTCAGTGTGTGTCATGGATATGTTTGTGCCTGTATACGATCTGCAGAGTTACAAAGCTCATAGTCTCCTGATTTACACTCGAACCAAACTTTATTCAGACACATGCGAGCGGCCAACCGGATGTGATGTATTCTAATAAAAACTATGAGCGCGAGGCTAGAATTACCAATATTTTAACTCTTTAGTGTTTTTCTGTAAACGTTAACTCTGTTAAATGTTGGTTATAATTAACTATAGCAGAAAAAAAAACATATTTTATAATTATTAAATCGATGTTTATATTGATTAGAAATGTTTTTAATTGGGTCATTTGTTTTGTGTAGATATATTCATGCATGCATTACATTTATTAAAATCATTAATTTTACCATTGTGAATATCCGAGGGCAGGGGCGATTGTAGGATTTTTTCAACTGGGGGGCACAAGAGGGGCCACAATTATTACAGAGGGGCCATTCTTGTGTTGTGTATTTATGTAGAACTGTAGATATCCAAATGATTTCAAGTTCAGTAAGCTTTAAAATCAGCAATAAACTGTGATACCCTATTATCTTTTAATAGCAGTTATTCACTGCTCTAAATCAAAACAATAAAATACAATTTATATTAACTTAAAACTGTAATAAATGAAATAATCCAATGTATTAGTGTACAACTCACAAATAATAATAGAACAGCCTTATTTATATAAATGCATAATTATATTAATCATTGATATAATAAATACACAATTAATGAATTCATATAACTGTAATAAAATTGTATGTAATAAATATTTTTTTTTTTTCCCCACATCCTATTTAATTTGCATATCAGCAGTTGCAGTGAATTTGCATTGATGAGTAGACCAAATCTACTTATGTCAAGTAAGGCTAATTAGTCTTGAGCATATTGATTGTAAAATATCAAATATCAATACTTTGTTAGATTTTTCAAAAAGGTACCTTTAGTTTAACATAAAATATGTGGATCATAGAAACAGTTTAGAATGACTTAATTAATCCAGTGTATTAATTATTTATTTTGCTATTTATTCATGCATTTTTATTTTTGTCACTTCTGTGAAAAGAGTACACACACCAAATTTGAGATTAATTTTATTCACTTTTTTGCTTGACACACAATTCAATCAGATTGTGCCACAAGAACAGTAAAACAACAAGAAAAGTAAACATAGATACAGAAATTACATACAACTCTATTTTAGCCTCACAACTGTAAATACTGACCAAACAAAAACAACAACAACAAAACCACTGTCCTACAGACTAAGTAGTGGATGTAGTTCATTTTCTAAGTACAATGTGACTTGTAATAGGTTTATGTTTCTGGTTCATTTAAAAAAAGTACAATCCTGCGATTTGTATGGTTGCTGCTAAAACGGTTTAAAAACTCATCCATATTTAATGCTTTTGCTCGTCTTGATTCAATGCTCAAAACCCCTAGATGGCTCAGTCTCTCATCCCCCATTGTTGTTCTGAGATGGTTTTTGATCAACTTAACCCCTTAACGTCTGAATTTATATAGCTGTATATATATATAAAAAAAAAATGTTTTATGTGTGTTTTTGCCTTTAAGTAGATGGTAAATAATGTTGAGATTATCAATTTCACTTTTGCACAACAAATAAGTAGAAATTTTGGTATGTTGCAAATCTGCAACAGCGGGCGTTATGGTCAATTTGGTATGTTGCAAATGTTGCAAATGTTCCTGACCGGAGAAATCCTCGTGCGTAAACAGGAAATAAGTCCGTCACTTTGAAACAAGTGCTTGTCGAAGGTCCTAGATCCGTAGTGAATATGCACAAACCGGCATTGGGGGAATGCAGACGTTATCTCGGCTGGTTGACTGAGTCAAATGGTTTGTTGCATATTTGCGACAGTGGGCGTTAAGGGGTTAAGTGCTGAAAAGCTACGTTCACATGCAGCACTGCTTACAGGTGTTACAATGGCTATCTTGCACAGCCTGAAAAGCTCAAGCTTTCTTTCCTTTCCAAAACCCTTTTGGTCTGATACAGCTCATGCTTCAAATCTCCCAATATTTGACTCAAAAATTGCAGCAAATGAAAAAAGTGGTTCTTCATGCAAGAAGGTGCTGCTTTTAGGGTGGAGTGCTTGGATTTCGTGCATAATTTCACAATTGCTCTTAGAGAATCTTCTTTGCAGCTCACTCATGAATGAGTCAATCACTGGATAGAGTATTTGTCTTTTAAAGGCTTCCTTGTTACCCAAGTTATCTCTACGTGCACCAGTTGAGGAAGTGATTACGGATCCACACAACCTGCTGCTCGGGATCTGCGGTCTCTTTTCCGGTTTTTCTAAACTGACTTGGCACTTTACAACCATTTCCTCCACCTCTTTCCACATGTCCTCAAAAAAAATACTACTGCAGTGTGTCAAGCAATGCTTCAACCAGATTAACAGCTGTTCCCAAGTCCACTGAAGGTGACTGGAGCATATCGGACAAAAATTTTGACTGGCCAAGTATTGTATTGTGTTGAAGGTTGCCAAAAGCCCAATAAATGTTAGATCAAGTTGTGCTAGTAAGCCTCGTGCTTCCACTGAGCGATCCCCACTACTGTCACAAATAATCTCCCGAAGAAGACGAAATACAGCAGGGAGCCTATCTGTCAAATTGCGACAGGCTGAATGCCTACACGCCCACCTTGTGTCACTTAATTTTTGAAGTTCGCGAGGTTGGCCACTGTACATGTCCTGCTGAATTTCAAGCCACCTTTTACTGTATGTACATATGAGCCAGATATGAAAGTGTAAAGCCTCTGAAGAACTGCAAAGAATGTATCTGCTTCAGGTACAGACTCAACACTGTCTATAAGTACTAGATTTAAACAGTGAGCAGTGCAGTGTATGTAAAAGGCATATTTTGCCACATCTTGGATCCTTTTGGAAACACCTGATACCCCTTTTCCACCCAAAAAGAACTGGTTCGGAACTGGTGCTGGTTTAAAGTTGGTTCGGAGTTGGTTCAACTTGCGAACCCGTTCAGAACGTGTTTGTTTTTCCACTGACTAGAGCGCCCAGGGAACGACGTTGTTGCGTCACTGTACACATCGCTAGAAACGCTTGCTTACATTGCTTTGGGATTATCTCTAACTCGTGTACCAAGAAAACTTTAAAAACAATTGAAATATGTAAGTCTTTTAATCTTTTCGTTTGATATGTAATCTTTTCTGATAAGTTATGTACCCCTGTCTTTTTTCTTTCCATTTATTTGTTCTATATCGTGACAGTTCTCTTCTTTGCTTATGTTTCAAAAAAACATCGACTCCATCGTGTTTCTGCACGTGTTTCGTGTTTACAGCACATCTAAACCCGGCCCAGCCCCCGACGTAAGCATGATGTGGTAAAAGAACGGTTCTAGTCCAGCGAAGAGTTGGTGCCGCTTTGGAACCAGTTTTCCCGGCCGAGAACTGGTTCTTTGGCTGTCGAAACACAAAGAACTGGTTGGCGCGCAGGCACCGGCTCCGAACCGGCTCTCAAAATGCTTTGGTGGAAAAGGGGCTTGAGTGTCTCCCACTCATAACGGCAGCACCATCATAACCCTGCCCCACTAGATTGGTCCGATATTCAAGGCCATTCTTTTCAAGGCACTTGATTATCATGCTGCTTAACCCTGCTGCATCTAGGCTCTTTAAAAAACTTTTATGTACAGTGCCATTGTAATAATATCTTAAAACCAGAGACACCTGCTCCTTTTTCCCTAGATCTTTTGTTTCATCAGTGATGACACTGAACACTTCACTGTCTTTAACTTAGCTGCAGTCTGACATGCACTTCTCAAAAACTAAGACTAATTGAGTGAACATGGAGCACTTTTTCCGTGAGTGGGAATTGAAAAACCGGAGTGGACCAGAGCGAAGTGATTACAGAATGCTTTGAGTGGAGAGAGAAACGTGCTTTCGCTCCACTCCATGCTTTATCACATCCCCCTCGACAGGGTGAATACACATCGTCTTTCCTTAAAGAGTGACTAAAGTCTAAACCAACTTTTTTTAGTTAATGATCTGTAAGAATGGATCTTTATTAATACCAGTCATTGATTCGAGTAACTTTTTTGACATTTGTTTAAAGAAAGTGTTTTATTTCTACAATATATGGTGTAAAAACGTCTTAGTGCTGCCCTCTTCAGGTTGAACGGTGGCTACTGCAGTTGAATTTTCCTATTTGATGTTCCGCACTTTGTGACGTACGCAGGTTTCAGCTCACCACGCGAGCTACGCCCTTGGCAGTATAAAAACCATCTTGTTTCATCAAAACCACTGTAGTGAGTCAGGAATTGGAATTGCGAGTATTGAAAACGACCAGGATAGAGTGTTTTAGTATCTATTACGTCTCCTCTATCTCCACTGGGGTCTGCCCACTTTTTCAGCATTTTCAAATATAGCCAGTGGGTGGAGTCAGGGTCTGACCAGGGGTTTAGTTACCCTTTAATTTGACCTATTCAAACTAAAATTAAGACATTTATCCCACTGTTTGAGAAATGAAAGTCTATTTACGGCCTTAAAATTATGAAAAGTTAATTTAAGACGTAAGGACAGACGGGAACCCTGCAATTGACGGGTATCCGTCTGCCGTCATAGACTCGCAGAAATTAACGTAAATCAGTCGTAGTGACGGAGAACCTTGTTACATTCAGCCTCAGGACAGGAGCATAATAAATGTAATGATTAGCATCTTGGTCTGCTCTAAGAGAATACCGGTACATCAAGCCTGGTCGCACTCCTAACACTGAAAGACGGACGGTACTAGAGCCAGACCAATATATATCGGCAGACCGATATTATCGGCCGATATTAGGCATTTTCCAAACTATCGGTTTCGGCAGTTATAATGGCCGAAAAATGAATATTTCAAAAATAAAATAAAAACGGACGAAACACGCTTGAACCATGTCATGAGTGTTGGAGTTGTATAGTTTGTCCACCAGAGGGCACTCTACACCGTCCCTGTTGGCAACACTCGTTGAGTTGGTCACTCACGATACATACATTGCTTGAATAACAATTAAAAGAACATCCCCATCAGTTCTCTTAACTCAAATAAGCATGACAAAAATTGTGACTTATCATGTCCAGTTTAAAAAATAAAAAAGTAAATGAATAAAATATCGGCCGATATATCGGATTTTAAAACCCAAAAATATTTGTATCTGTATCGGCCTTCAAAATCCTTTATCGGTCGGGCTCTAGACGGGACCAAACTCTTGCACTGCAACAACTCGCTAATCGAAAAAAGTAACTTAAGCTGTATAAAATAGAGCAACTTACCGTGTGTTTTTTTTCATTTGGAAACCAATTGGCTTTCTATTCTTGATCTTCGTTGAGGAGCATCGCGACGCGGATTGTACTACAAACTGAAAGATTATGATTTGAATTTTTGAGTGACAGACAAGTAGAAGGGTGGGGGCACACTGCCCCCATGGCCCCTCCCCTGTCTACGCCACTGTCCGAACGGTTGCTTCACGAACAATTTCAAAGTTCCGTGCGACTGACACTAGGGGGCGAAATGCGACAATCGTATGCGGATGTCGTGTGCAGTGGAAAGGCAGCTTAATGCATCCTTGAAGAATACAAGTATTAAATTATCTCTTTTTTTAAATCTTTCCACAAATGTTTGAATGGTATCATTGTTTCCACATAATTGTTAAGCTATAAAAAACATATTTCACCTGATAAACAATGTTTCTTGATCATAATATAACGATTTCTGAAGGATCATGTGACACTGAAGACTGGCGTAATGATGCTGAAAACTCAGCTTTGATCACAGCAATACATTACATTTAGCTATATATTCACATAAAAAAATATATTTTAAATTGTAATATTTCACTATTACTTTTTCACTGGAGTTTTGATTAAAAAAATCAGCCTTAGTGAGCAGCAGAGACTTCTTTCAAAAACAGAAAACAATTGTAATGTTTCCAAAACCCGTCCTGTATATTCACATCATTAATATTGAATTATTGAACAAACAGAGCGTTGTTTCTCTAAAAGCTGACTTTCTTAACCCTTATGCTGCATTAGGGACATTTTTGGTCTTTTGCAGTTTAATTTCTTTGACCATTTTGGCTGTTTTAATGCAAATGGTATGAAATTTGGCAAAATTGTGACTTTTTGGATACATGTAAAAAATGTGATCCCATTTTGCAAAATATGTATAACACACACTGTGTAGATCAAATAGTAACACTCAGCACCATAAAGACCAAAAATGGCCCATTGAAACCCATTAAAACGTTGTTTAAATCTGAGGCTGTCAGTAATACATGAAACATGATTTTTGCACAAACATCCTTTCATTTTGAAGCAAAAGCATTATATTTGCATTATATAGTGTATTCCACCAGATGACGTCACTACATATTTATTCCCTATGGGTGGAAATGCACCTTATTTTAGGCAATAGGCAATGTTTAATAGGTGGCCATTTTTGGTCTCTAACGCGCTAAGTGGGGTTTTTTGCAAAGTGGGACTGTGATAATCCAAATCTAAAGTTTTCTCTTTGCATTTAGTTTATTGAAAATAATTGAATTTTTGTGTTTTTTCCTCTTATACAAATCGATGGTTTCGCAAACAAAACTGGTAATTAAAGGGTTAAAATCCTGAAATTGAATACATTTTTGGTAGTTATGATGAGGACTGATGCTGGTTAAAAGATTTAACTTGGTAAAAGTGGAAAATAATAATAATATATAATATTTTAGGCAATGTTTAATATGTGGCCATTTTTGGTCCTTAATGCACTCAACGGTGTTAAAAATCTTGGATTTGGATTTGGAAAATCATCACAGTTCTGTTCAGTTATCCGTGTTTATGTGCTTTTCCTAAACCTTAAAATCCCCTCAATCTGTCATATTGTTTCATTTTGTGTGTTGCATACTAGCAAAACTATCATGATTTCTGAGCATGTCTCATTTTCCATTGCAGCTTCTTGACTTCTAGTCTCGCTGTGGAGACACCAGCAGATGGCGACGCTACCCAGTTCTGCTAAACACTCATCCTGGACTTCACTTTTGCATATTTACAGAATTATTTTGACTGTGTGTATGTATTAAATGTATGACTAATAAAATGCTTCAATCTGTCAAACGTTGATATTGTTTAGCGGTTTATTTCTGTGCATGAATCGCTGGGTAACAGCGCTTTTATTATGGTCTGGAGTCTCTGTGGGCCACCTGTGCTCCGCTCAGCGGCAGGTGCTCCCAGCATGCTCTGCTCCGGCCCCCATCAAAGCCTCTCCAAGCAGTTGGAATTGATTAAAGTAATAAGGAAGGCAGCAAAGACCCTTAGATGATGACAAGTGGCAGGAAAAAGAAGCACCCCCTCCGGCCACTTTGAAGTTCCCATCCTTCCCCTCGCTGTCCTGCATAGTGCTGCGGTTAAAGGTGTCACAGGGGTGAGAGGGCAACAGGCCGGAATGTGTGTGTGTGTGTGTGGAGAGAGAGTGTCAGCCTGTTAAAATTATGGCGACCACACGCATAGTTGTTCAGTTTTAGTGGAAGCATAACAAAACAAATTGGAACCGAGGAACATGACACAGGAAGAGAGGGGTGTAATTTTGAGGGTAAATAAACAAGACGTCGAGTCGCTCAAGGGGGCTCCCGGTCTTTCATCGTGTTGCTCTGATAATTGCGCTAACCTGCCGCCAGAGAGTTTCCAGTAGTGAATGAGGGGTTTGCTTGGCATGGGTTTGTTGTTGGGTAAGCAGAGCACAAGGAAAGATCAACATGTTGGATTTTGTTAGATCCTGTAGTTAAGGACAACAGCAACAAAATATTACTTTTATGTTGGATACAAGCCTGTTTGCTTACATTGGGGTTTCTATATTAATGGAAAGGCTCAAAATACTGGGGTATTTCATAATTGTGGTTTACAGGTGTGAAAAAATCCATTTCTTTAGTGAATATACTTTTTTTCTAGTTATGTTCAGCTATGTAAGTAGCACAGTTGTCGTGAATACACCACTAGCTGGAGTACCTTGGTTTTATAATATATATATGAAGAGTTCAGATGCAAAAGCCTCTAAGTGCCATTTGAAATTTTATTCTAGAATGATCATTTTTATCAAGCTTGTATATTTAAGTTCAGTGATTTCACTTAAATTGCAATGATAATTACCTATTAATTGTTATTTAAGTGAAATTACTGAACTTAAATATACAAGTTTGATAAAAATCATCATTAAAGAAGAAAATTTCAAATGGCATTTAGAGGCTTTTGCATCTGAACTCTTCATATATATATATATATATATATATATATATATATATAAATTTAACTTTCATTAAGTAAAATTATTATAAAAGCCTTCCTTAAAAAAAACAGTCCCTGACCAACATGGCATCATGACTTTTGCGTAAACATGCACGCCACTTTCAAGTCAAGTGCCGTGTTATCTATACGCATTTTGAGCTATCTATGCATGTCTACGCCGCGAAATGTCCGAGTGATTCCGCGTGTATGTACAATCTCCGAGCGAAACGAAGCAAAATGTAAATCTACAGCTGGGGAGCGATATTTTTTTTTTCCTAGGATGGTAGCCCAGGCAGCAAACTGACATTGAATCAACGTGGAAACGACGTCTCTCATGACATTGAAACAACGTTGATTTTGCTCATCGAATTAACGTTGAACCAACGTCAGACGCGGCATTCTTCAAAGCTAAATGAAAATCGAAAATTGGTTTGCTTTCATAACGTTGAAACAACGCGTTGATTTCAAGTTGATTTTCCGTTAGTTTTGAAAGAATGACGCGTCTGACGTTGGTTCAACGTTAATTCGATGAGCAAAACAATGTCAGATCAACGTTGTTTCTATGTCATATTTCCACGTTGATTCAATGTCAGTTTGCTATCTGGGAGGGGAAGACTCATAAATGCTATTAACCCCAGTGACGGGGTTGGGGTAGGTCATTGTATATACAGTAATGTAACGTTACGTCAACGGCGTTCATAAACACGCTGAAAAGAGATTATGCGTGTTGATAGCACGCCAAAAATGGAAATAGGAATTGGCGTGTCATACATACGCCATTTCATGAGATCAGTCTAACAGAAGTTACAGTACAAAGACTGTCTTTATGAGTCAGTCAGTAGTGAGGACTTTTTTATTGAGAGGACCAAAACTTGTGAACATTAAAAAGCAATATACAAATGTCAGGGCACGGAAAACCCCTGTTAAAAGGACAAGGTATTGCAGCGAACATTCAAGCAGATTTTTATTACAAATATAGGACCGACCTGAAGGAAAATGGATCTCTACTCTAAATGCAGATACACTCACTTATTCGATCTCTCACAGTTCTGTAGTACTCTATAAGCTTCAATGAACAATATCAATGAGAACAAACAAATGTTTACGTTGCTAAGAGTGGTTGTTACGGGTGTTGTGATATATAGAACTGATGAGTGAAGCCAAAGTCCGTTTTTATCTCTGACGTTTATAACAAACCAAACCGTTTGAAAATCGGTAGAAAATTGAGCAAGTTATGGTTATTTAGAAAGTACATGCACCATTAAAACACAATGTTATGAGTGAGCGTTGCGAGCTGCCTGTGGCAAGATGGCCGCCCGGTGCAGACGTCGACCTCCATTGGCGAGAAGCGCAGACGAGACATCTAGCCTTTATTGTGGATATCTATGATTACACCTGTAGCTTTAAATGAGCAAAAGCCATCCAAAATAAATGAATATCAATATTGTGTCATATAATACACAAGGTTTGCATGTTGGGCATAGTGAGGCAGATAAATCTCGCCGCTTTGTGGTGGATAAACTTCTGGAGACATGTACTGTGTGTTCAAGAGACTTTAGATTCTAGATTTATACAAAAGGCATAATTCTACAAATTGTACGTTTTATTAATGCCTCTTTGATCGTGTAAATCATGGGCAATTATTAGTTACTCAATAGAGGAGTTTCTGAATTCCTAGTAAGAATTTTGGCTTTTTGGGACGCTCATCAGTCAATGCATGTGAAATGGGGTAATTTTGTGTCTGTTCCATTTAATGTATGCAATGGAGTCAGACATGGAAGCATTATGTCCCCCTTTCTCTTTAATGTTTATACGGATGATTTATCGAAATTGCTAAACAGCTGTGGAACTGTTTGTATGGTCAGTAACACTATCCTCAACCACTTCATGTTGGTTGGTTATCTTCAGTCCATATAGTGCTGGCCTTCAACAGTTATGAGGATCTGGCTCCGATTTTGACTAGGGTTGGGTATCGTTTGAATTTGAACGATTCTGATTCCGATTCCTTGTTTCGATTCCGGTTCCTAACGATTCTCGATTCCGATTCTTTTAAGAGGCAGGGTCAAAAAAGTTTAGCTAACCTTGCTAACCAACGGCCTTTCTGAAGGAAATACTCTTTCTGTAAAAATACTCCTTTTGTCACAAATTTTGCATTTTGCCGAGATTTCTTTATTTTTAGAAAAGTGAAGCCACACTTTGGACCGCCGACGTAAGCTACTTATATTCGACTCGCGCGATTATGCCAACACTTCCGGTAGACGCTTCTTCGTTGGTGTTGTTCAGCGGTTTCTTCTTCCGCTCGGCGGACTGTGAATATCGAAACTAGGAATCGAAATTTTAACTTTTGAACGATTCCGGGAAAAACTAAAAGTTAGTCTCGGTTCCAATCGATTCTCGATACCCAACCCTAATTTTGACATTAAATATAATGCGGAGAACAGTAATGTTATGATTGTTAGGAGTAAGGAGGACAGGAAACTGTTATTTCCTGAATTTTCTCTGTCTGGTATTGACCTGAAGGTATGCGGTGAGGCTAAATTTCTGAGACATTATATAACTGAGGATCTGTCTGATGATAGGAATATTTATAGACAGTGTTGTATGATGTATGCACAAGCTAATACTTTGATTCGCAAATTTTGTATGTGCCCTGGAGCTGTAAAGATGCCACTTTTTAGGGCATACGCATACTGCACTCCGATGTATGCTGGCCATTTGTGGCGGCGCTACAGAAAGAGCAGCATGCAGAAGCTCAATAGCTTATGGAACGAGGCTACGGCTTAAGGTGCCATGACGAAGTCATGTGTTCATTATCAAGTCAATTGACGTATGGCTAAGCCACGCCCCCTCCACTTATTCGGAAAAAGTGTCAACATTCGGGAACAGGCGCTATGGCAGCTGACATTTCACAGTACAACATGACATCATGACTTTTGCGTAAACATACACGCCACTTTCGAGTCACACGCATTTCGAGCTATCCGCGTGTATGCGTGTATGTCTACGCCATTAACGTCCGCGTCATTCCGCGTGTCTGAACACGCAGTCAAATCTCCAGTCATAAATGCCATTAACCCCAGTGACGGTTAAGTTTAGGGACGGGGTTGAGGTAAGTCATATCTTTTTTTTTCCTAGGATGGTAAGGGAACAGTCATAAATGCCATTAACCCCAGTGACGGGTAGGTTTAGGGACGGGGTTGAGGTAAGTCATATATTTTTATAACGTTAAGTCAACGGCGTTCATAAACACGCTGAAAGGCGATTATGCGTCTTGATAGCACACCAAAAATGGAAATACGAATTGGTGTGGCATACACACGCTACTTCATGAGATCAGTCTGCACAGGAGGCAACTGGTGATTTTTGGAGACCGAAAGATTTTAAAGATAATGTTCAAATACGTTGTTGACTTTCTTGTCAGATGTAGACATTCTTGTTTGATTTAACCACGTTTAGTTGCTGTTGTCATCTACCACATAACTAAATCCAGCGCAGACACATTTCTCGGTTGAGATCAAGGGGGTAATCCATCGACCGGAAGTTGAAGCCTCGCGGGAGCTGCCATCTTGTAACAGAACTTCACTTGCGTTAGCATTCCCATTGACTCCCATTCATTTTGGCGTCACTTTGACAGCGAATAACTTTACATCTGAGGCGTTTGAAGACTCCATTTGTCCTTTATTTATTTCTAAAGAAACACGACAATGTATAAATAGCTTCATTACCTTGTAGCTTATGTTATGGCCCCGTAGAAGCAGTTTTAGTGAAAGCAGGCTAACGATTCCGTCATACCCATGCGACTCTCTGTCGCACAGTAAAGAGATTACCGTATGGACAGGAGAAGAAGCTCGCACGCAATCGGGGAAACGTGGAGGCAAAATGACAAAATAATTAATCAGAATACATAGCAAAAGTGTCTCCTTCTCCTAGCTCATGGACAGCTCCTATTCACACTCTCCGCCTCTGCATGTTTCTGAAGGGAATGATTCAGATTTCTCATGCCACTGCACTAGAAGACAGACGGGTTGCTCTCGTCACATTACGTAGTCAAGCTCTGTTTGAGTCTGCGCGTCAGGGACGGAAGTGCTAAAAAATCGCCAAAAACGGGCTTCAATCGCCTCAATGGAGTTCCAATGTGATCGCTCTGTCCATTTCTTTTACTGTCTATGGTTGAGATGTGGCTTGGGAAACTAGTGTCCAAGTTGCATGTACCCCATACATACCGTTTGACCATTTTAAACTTAAAATGACACGAAAAAAACGAATGAAAACCGACTAACTGCAATCCGTGGAAGCAGAGAATGTCCGAGTGTATTGGGTTAGCTGTACACTGTGATTGGCTCATCGCGTTTGGGGGCGTGGCTTAGCCATAGGTCAATTGTTTGTCAGTGTTGGCGTACCCACCTGTTCTGCTGTTTTGCCCAATCATGTACAGATGTATGTGTAGGTTATCAGATTCTGCAAACAGCATAATTTCAACGTTGACGTATCCGGCCCTAAGTTCAGTCATGTACTCCTCTAGTATGTGGAGCCGTTGGCGTTTTAGCCTATATGTAAACCTGTGACATTGTATCCTTTTTTTTTTTTTCTTTTCTTCTTTTGTATTTGGATGTTACTTTATGTTTTGTACCTGTTTGTGGTTGGACCATGTGTGTCCTTAATAAAGCTTTGATGATGATGATAATGATGATGATTGTTACCTACCGTAATTATTATTTTTTTTAACTTTTTTTTTTTATCGGAATTATATCTCACTAAGAGCATAATTGCCCTTATTTGACCTATCTTGCATTCATTATTCCCATGAACTTAGAATTAACCTTTTTTTTTTTTTAGGTTTGTCCAAACGTGTCAGAGAAAAAAACTACTTTTTACCTCGGATGAAAAATACTTACACTGGAAATCATTAAAGAGATCCATCAGTACATGCGTATATAGCTTATTTACAATTTGTGGAAAAAAAGCTCCATTTAATAGCAAAAACATCTTAGTTTAATTACCTTGGGTGGTTCTGTCTTTCAAGAACAGCTTTGCTTACTTATATGAGTCATTGGGAGTCAATTCAAACAACTGATTATTCTAAAAGACTGTTAATTATGCTGGATTAAAAACAAATTTCTGATTCCGTTACAGATTTTTGTTCAGTACCACTCATCTGCAGTCTTGGTAATGTTGATTGCTTAATGTTATGAAGGCACTGAATTCATCGAAATTGATCACTTTCCACATCTTCATGGCATGTGTCTATTGAGAGAACCAAATTGTAGCCTGTCCGTTTTAGTGGCATATATGATCAATGCAACTCTGTGCATCTTAGTGGAACAAATTACCTCTGAAGGCAGCATTATTAAACATTTGAAAGTAGTTAAGACAAGAATGGAGGGGTTGGTTGAAAAGAGTAATGACTGAAAGCTTTTCTTGATCCTACATTAAAGACTGGGAGTGTCAGACTCTTTGGAGAAGCTCTGAGCGAGACAGAGACTGATCCGTCTCCAATTCGGCAGTAGAGCTTGGATGGGTCTACACATAAGTTAGTATTCAGGTCTGTGGTTTGTGAGCAGTGAATTAGATATGATGTTATGGACGCAGGAGTTACAGCGGCGTGGCATTCTGACTAGTCGGGAGATCAATCTTCTACAGTAGCTTCATGGGATTTCACCCAAAAGTTTCCCTTGGATATATGCGTAAATCTCATTAAAAACATAACACAGAGAACATCTTGATCGTTTTGTCACTTCTGGCAAAAACATTATCGACTGGAATAGTTGGACAGATGCAGGTTCCATTTGTGGTGCTGTTGACTACTAAAAAACAAAAAAATTCAACTCCTCCCTTACATTTCTTAAAGCGAGAACTTAATTTACAGTAATGCAGTTACAATAGAAGAAAAGGTTTCGTTAAAGTGGTATCTGTAGTTGAGTAAAACATTGAAGGAATAGTTCACCTTAGAATTAAAATCTCCTAAAAAATGTACTCACCCCAATGCCATCCAAGATGTTCATGTTTTTCTTTCCTCAGTGGAAAAGAAGGTTACACTTTATTTCGATAGTCGCTTTAGACATCCTAACTATAAGTAACTTTTCAACTACATGTCTAACTTTCATTAGAGTAGGCTGTAGTAGACAGTCGAAAATTACTTATAGTTAATAGAATGTTTAAAGTGGACTATCGAAATAAAGTGTTACCGAAAAGAAATTACGTTTTTTTGAGGAAAACATTTCAGGATTTTTCTCCACACAATGGACTTCAATGGTAACCAAATCGTTGAAGTCCAAATCAATGCAGTTTCAAAAGGGCTCTGCACGAAACAATCGGTCATTTTTTTTGCATTTAGTAACACAGTCTCATCCCAAGAAGTCATATAACTGACGTCTTGGGACGTCTTTTGACCATACGTCAACATCCGCCTTTTTAGGGTACCCTTAAACGTCGGTTACATGACAATCCCGGGCCGTCCTGACTGATCTCATGAAGTAGCGTGTGTATGACACGCCAATTCGTATTTCCATTTTTGGCGCGCTATCAAGACGCATAATCGCTTTTCAGCGTGTTTATGAACGCCGTTGACTTAACATTACATTACTGTATAAATATATGACTTACCTCAACCCCATCCCTAAACCCAACCGTCACTGGGGTTAATGGCATTTATGACTGTTCCCTTACCATCCTAGGGAAAAAAAGAGATGTAGATCTACATTTTGCTTCGTTTCGCGCGGACATTTGACGCCGTGTACAGACACGCGGAATCACTCGGACGTTAATGGCGTAGACATACACGCATACACGTGGATAGCTCGTAGAGATGTAGAAATGCGTAGAGATAACACGGCACTTGACTCGAAAGTGGCGTGTATGTTTACGCAAAAGTCATGATGTCATGTTGGGGCATTACGTATTACGTTACCTTTAACGTCAGTTAGGTGACGGGGTAGGTTTAGGTCTGGGGTAGGGTTAGGATCTGATAACGTCATCTAACCGACGTTTAAGGGTACCCTAAAAAGGCGGATGTTGACGTATGGTCAAAACGCGTCCCAAGACGTCAGTTATGACGTCTTGGGATGAGACTGCACTGCATTTAGCACTAACACTATTGACAGTGTTGTAGTTTTTGAGACAGGACTCAGTCTTGAGTCTGTGCCAAGACCATATTTTCAGGAACTCCTGTGCATTTGTTCTCAGACTTGATTTGGTCTCGTCTCGAGTTTTACAATACGCCTTATTCATGGCAGTGCCATCTTTGATTTTTAATGAGAATGAAAGCGAGGCTGTGAGGGATAGTCATGCATCTCTTCAATGGGCTGTACTGTTATTTAATGTGTTTTCGGATTGTTCTGCTCATGAAACACTGGAAAAATATCTTTCCAAGAAATGTCAGTTGACAAAAAACTCCCGACAATGTAAGCTGTGGAAAATTGTAAGTAATCTAGCCGCTTTATTCAGCTTTTTACAGCGGATGCCATTGGAAACACGGTAAGTCTATCCCTCACAGCCTCACTTTCATACCTGTCATGGCGCTGCTCTGAAGAAGGTCTATACCGTGGATACGTTCTGTAGTGCATATGCTTCGCTATGTGCTGTCGTATCTTTGGATCCATGCTGTGGAGGTTCATGTGACACTGATGTGAAACCTGGATTCATTTACTCCAAAGAAAAGCATATTTACACTGTTTGAATCATTCAGACCATCTTCCGGTCTCTGTCTTGACCATAGACTGTAAAAAAAAGATGGACGACGCCCCTTCGCTCTCTTCCATTGGTCATAAGTGAGGCCGCCAGTATCATGATATGGCGCTGACATCTTGGGACTTGAGTCTGCGCAGAAGCGATCTTGGGACCAGCACGCGCAGTAGCGAGCAGGAAGTAAAGCGGTGAAATCGGGGCCCCACCCTCACTCTCGCAGAATCAATCAGAAGCAAATCAATCAAATAAAATAAGACAAAATTGAATTATACAATTGCTTTCTTTATTGGCAGGTCATGTGTTCAGTTTTGCATAATTTAGGGTATGTTCACACTTGACAGGTTTGGTTGGAATAAATTCAACCCTGGTGAAAAGTGAACACAACACGAACACAGACCAAAGACATCTAAATGAACCAAAAACAGGATATAATGTCACAAGATGTGACCCTAAAAAGAATCTCAAGCATACCAGAGCCATGTCTCCTCGCAGCAGATCTTGGTTTGTGTGTGTGATGGAGGAATCCCTGCCCCTGTTTTGACTCCTCTACACATTTTATAAGCTCTTCACGAGTTATCAGCTCCATCACATACCATGTACAAGCATATGATAACATGGGGATTGTTTTGAATGATTGACAAGTTCCGTTGCAAAATATACGTCATAAAAGCAGTTCATTAGATTCGATGTAAAAAATGACAGTGTGTATACTAACCAGGACTAAGGATGCATCAGAAATCGCATAATCTCTTGAGTAGGCACTTATTTTGATTAAAGGTTCAATATGCAAGATTGTTTCGCCACCAGGGGTCGCTAACCTCTTACAATAACAAAGGCGTATATTAATGACGTATATTCCACATTAAGCGGAATTATGGATCTTGTCGTCAAGCTGAGGGATCTTTTATGGATGAGTGAATACACTGATGTTTTTAACAGTTAGTTAGGTTGTTTGTTGGCTTTATGAGACTAAGATAGATTAACATTAGAGAATAACATACAGATCATATTCTAACTTTTCATCATGTTGAACTACATAACATTAATTAGTTTTATATACATTGATTTGCTCACCTGATTGCTCAAGTAACACCCCACGTCTTACGTCTCTGTCAAGTCGAAGTTAGTCGCGGACGTGGAGCTCTCGGCATCTCGAAAGATGTTGATCTTCGTTTTAGACCTCTTTTTGTCTCAAAGTTTGCTTGCCATGGTCCATAATGTTTGAACAAAACCCTGCTAGGGACGCTCACGCTGTTGAGAACGCATAACGGGCATAACCGACCCAGTTGTCCACTTCTGTCGCCATGGTTACTATTGCAGTTCAAGGTCAAACCTGGCGGAAACCGGGGTAACGCTGATATGACGTCATTGACTGGCGACTCCTCACCCCTGCTCATACGCCCCGTTTCCTTGGTTAAAATCGCAATTTTCTCACGATTTACAAATAGTTGGAAACATTTGCGATATTGTAAGTAATCAACTAAACAAAATATATAACATTGGCCTAGTGGTTTTTGGACATTTTACTTCAGAAATCCTGCATATTGTATCTGGAAGTACTACATCCACCATGTCATTCACAAATCCTCTTCCGCGGCATCATGGGATAGTAAAGTGTTCATCTTATGAGTCTCACCAGAAGAAGTAGCTCATCTGGGTAATTTTTCCCTACTCTTTTCTGAGTTCTTTGAATTCTGACATGACATTCTGGTTAGGGAAGTATGCGATTTCGGATGCAGTTTTGGTCCGGACCAAGAGAACAGAGTGTGGAACACAGTATGACCGAAGATGAGAAAATCTCATGAATTTGGAAAGACCTACATAAAATTGTCTATAGTTCACTGTTTGCCTTTGTGACCTGACCTGGGGCAAGGAGCAAGCCTGTATGACCTGGCCTCTGAGGGGCCTTCCTTCAAAGACTGGCTCGGCTTCAATGGGGAGCCTCGGGCTCTGTGTTTGTGCTAATAAGAACATACCTGGCAGCTTCTGACAGTAGGGCACTTTGCTGGGATCACTGCTAAGTGCTTTTGGCGCTTGGCTGTTTGTCTGGGGCTGAGGTCGGACCTCTGCTGTGCTCTACCTATTGGCTGGTACTCTTGAAGCCATTGGGGGCGGAAAAGACTCTTCCGGAACAAGCGAGGTGAATGATGGGGTCACCGACCTTGGCTTGCAGCTGAGGAGGGGAAAAAAGATGAACAATTAAGCTGTAGACTGGGCTATTTCTGGAGGCACTCTGCCCTTTCCTTTGCTAGTAACCACTGAGCAAGTCCCAATAGACGCCCGAGGCACATGCAGTAACAAGGTAATCCCCTTACATAACACCAGCCTGTGAGTGCCCGTCTTTCAATTAGTTTTGCGAAGGCCTCTAAAAATAAAGAGCTGCATTGACTTGAGTGACGTCAGAAGGTTAGGAGTGACTGGGGCGACGGGTAACCCAAATTAGAAGTGATTTGACTCGAGGTTAGCAGAGCACTCTATTTTTAGGCCCTTCAAAGGTTGAAAACACCACTGTAGAGGCCCTGTATGTACTTGTCCAAAGCTTAGTAGACCTAGTGCATCATAATGTCATGTGCTCCAGATCATGAAAGGGCGACGGCCTGGTGATATTTGAAAAGTAGCAACTAATGACTGAAATCTCTTTAGGAGCCTGCAGGGAGCTTGTGGTGAACACAGTATGGCGTCACACCATAGTTAGACCTCATCCATTAGAGCAAAGGTTACCGCAGCATTGTTTGAGAAAGTGTTGGATTGGAACTGTTTCCTGCATTCATAGTATTTTTCAGGTGATTCATCACAGTTATGGTAAATGAGGAATTCTAGAGGAAAAGGTCACCCAGATATGAAAGTTTACACCCCCAAGTCATCTCAAACCACAATGCCTCACTAAGACCAAAATTGAAGCCTTAATTCACTAGGGATGGGAATCGACGATTTGAGTTGTTGATTCTGGTACTGATCCCAAGTCTCGGTAAACTCTCCAAATGATTCAGTAATGTTTTTAAGTCACTCGTAACACAAATACATAAGATTTACTCTACATCTTTCACTGCTGAAGCTCTGAAATGGACAACAAAATGATAGGGTCAAATGCCATTGGTTCTTGTCAGAAAACATCACAATTTGATTTGAGAATTGCAAGATTTTCAGTGCATACCAATTCTTTTTGATCTGTTCATTACACAAAGACTTGGAATATAGCATTGTTATATACTTTTATGGTGCTTTATACATTTAGATTGACATGAACTGTCCTTGGTCAGCCTAAAGGAGACCAGTGCAAACGTTTTACTCAGTTTAGACTGCCATGATCATATATACGAGACACCAACTGAGGATGGGATTCGCTGACCACTCACAGGTGTTTTATTTGAAGCAGAGATTTTCCTTGCGACAAATTTATCTGCCTGCTGAGCTGAAACACACTCCCGCCAAATGGCTTTTTATATAAAATGGTGATCATAAACTTATTTCACAAAAAGATGTGTAATACTGGACACGTGAATGCTCTACATTAATATTAGTGACTAATGTTTTGCCTTATTGTGGTTAGTATGTACACCTGTTGTGTTATTAAAGTGTATTGGATATAAAGATTTTTATTATTATAGAAAGACATAAAACCTCAAAAGAATCAAAATGTTGAGTTAAGAAGGAAAAATTTAGGTACTTAAAAGCAAGGCCTCTTTTTTGTTCATGGCAAGAGACCAAGGAGACGCTATTCAAACCTCTTTTACGCCTCTGTGGCAGGAAATCTAATAAAACAAAGAGTGAGCGGCAGGGGTGATTTACCAACCTGTCTTGACATCAGAGCTGAAATAAAGCAGAGCTGTTGGAAATAGGTTGGTTTCAGGGAGTAGGAACTGTTTCTCACATGGCACATCAGACAGGTTCACAGAGTAGTTTAACACATGACGACGGCAGAAGTGATGTGCCAACCGCAAAGATGAATTTGCAGATCAGTAGGCAGGACTGCTTTACAGACTGGAAATGAACTTATTAAGGGGCACAATTACTGTACACTGTAAAAAGTGCTATATTATTAAAGGGATAGTTCACCCAAAAATGAAAATTCTGTCAGTATTTACTCACCCTCATGTTGTTCCAACCCCGTAAGACCTTCGTTCATCTTCGGAACACAAATTAAGATATTTAAGATATTAAGATCACTCCTGCATACAGTCCATAGGCTTCTTGAGGGAATGACAATTGCTGGCATCTAAAAGTCATTAAAGACATCGTTAAAATAGTCCAAGTGACTACAGTGGCTCTATCTTAAGTTTATCAAACGACGAGAACACTTTTGTGCGCAAAAAAACAACAAAAATAATTTATAATTTATAGTATATAATTAACTTTATTTCAACTATTCGTTTATTTCTCCCTCTGCGCGAGTCAGGTTACTAGTTTAATAGCGTAAGCTTCTGTTATTGTACGTCACACGCATCACACACATGACCAGCGTCGGCTAATAGTGAGCATACGTGTGACGTGCCTTTTCACAATCACACTACGTTAACTGACTACAGGCTCATGGAGAAGGAAGTGAATAGTTGAAATAAAGTCGTTATCTAGTTTGTTTTTGCGCGCAAAACGCATTCTCGTCGTTTCATAAAGTTAAAATTGAGCCCCTGTAGTCACTTGGACTATTTTAACGATGTCTTTAATGACTTTTCGATGTCAGCAAGAGTCATTCCCTCAAGAAGCCTATGGACTAGTATGCAGGAGCGATCTTAATATCTTAAATATCTTAATTTGTGTTCGGAAGATGAACGGAGGTCTTACGGGGTTGGAACAACATGAGGGTGAGTAAATACTGACAGAATTTTCATTTTTGGGTGAACTAACACTTTAATAATATAGTACTTTTTTTTTTTTTTTTTTGCTGGCCTCGAAAAGTTATTAAAGACATCGTTAAAATAGTCCAAGTGACTTGAGTGGCTCAATCTTAACTTTATCAAACGACGAGAATACTTTTTGTGCGCAAAAACAAACATAAATAACAACTTTATTTCAACTATTCATTTCCTTCTCTGTGGGCGTTTAGTCAGTTAGCGTAGTGTGATAGCGTAGAGCTACGTCACACGTAGGCTCACTATTGGCCGACGCTGGTGATGTGTGTGTGCGTGTGACGTACAACAACAGATCATATGCTGGTAACCTGACTCGAGGCCAAGAGAGAAGGAAATGAATAGTTGAAATAAAGTCATTATTTTGCGCACAAAAAGTGTTCTCGTCGTTTTGATAAACTTAAGATTGAGCCACTGTAGTCACTTGGACTGTTTTAATGATGTCTTTAATAACTTTTCGAGACCGGCAAGTTTCAATCCCTCAAGAAGCCTATGGACTAGTATGCAGGAGTGATCTTAATATCTTAAATATCTTAATTTGTGTTCTGAAGATGAACGAAGGTCTTACGGGGTTGGAAAAACATGAGGGTGACAGAATTTTCATTTTTGGATGAACTAACCCTTTAAATGTATGCTAAAAAACAAACAAAAGGAAAAACTGAATGCTCGAAATTCACTGTAAAAAAATACTGAGATAATGTTTACTGGATATTTATACATATTTCACAACATGTAAAAACTGATGTCCGGTTTGCAAACAAATTCTTTTGAACCAGTTCTTGTGAACTCAGACTTTAAATGAGCCAATATCCAACGTACGATGCAGATTTTGCAAACTCAAGCACTCCAAATGGACCAAGACTACAGTATAAACGGGTTCAACACACTGACTGAGAACTGTCTACCGAATTATCAGATAATGGTTACAACTGTTCTTGAGTAGCACTGATCTGCGGAAACACTCTGACATGTCTGCAGATGACCAATGATCTTGTTCATAAAAAACTGACAATGCAAAGAGCAATACACCCGAAGACAAAACACCATCAGAATAGCCCACAACACTAAAATAATGTAATAAACAAAACACCCTTACTTTGTACGTATTACCTTACCGTTGCTATCACTTTGACACAAATATCAAAGAAATAAGACTATTTAAATAATCATATGCGATATCCTTAAACTGTTTTTCCAATGTAAATGATATAGTAATTCATAGTTTTCTTTCAGAAACCAATATAATTTACAATATTTAATAGTAGAATTCATTTCTAAAGCTTTTCCAATCATTTAGAGTCACAAATATGTCCTTAATAATATAAGATTTACTGTTTTGAGTCTTCTGTTTTCAACTACGCATTACATAATGTGACCATACCCTGGTTTTTTTTTTCAATGATGCCAGACTGCATCAGTAAAGTTTTAAAAAGTTAAATAACTTAATGAGATAACGTGCATTTAGGTGTTTTATTAACTGGACTATCTTACAGTAGTCATACCACATGTTTTTTTTTTTTGTTTTTTTTTTTTAATTCATTTGAATTTCAAGCGATAACTTATAATAATTACAGTAAAATAGGATTACTCATACCATGATAAAAGATTGTAGATTGTACTCCCCACCCATAATTATATTAGCACAGGTATAATGATGCTATAGTGTAATTATATGGATATATAACCCGATGAGGCAAGTCTATGTGAAAGGAAATAGTTAAATGCGGCAATAACCTCTGTATACAGGCCCCGTCCTCCCTCATACTCAGCGTCCTCCTTGATCTGACTGTTCTACTCCTTCCCAGACATGAAAAGTAAACCCACTCCAAAAACAGCACCAGTGCAGATCCAATCTCAATGAGCTGTAATTTAAAAAACGGCCCGCTGGAAAAACAGCAATAAATTTGCAAAGCCTTCAAAGGAGCCGCCTGTGCGTTCACCTTTTTGTACATAAAACAAAAAGACTTTAGCTAGTGGCTATGAAAAACATCTCGCAACATGCTGGGACGCAGAGCAGGACATGAATTGGCATAATGGGGGAGCGAGGGTGGTGTTGTCTGGGGAGCCGTCAAGCGCACAGCCAGATGTTAGTCAGGCATGCATCCATGAAAGCTGCTGAGACATTGAGAGGTACCCGACAGCTATCTCTGCCGAAGCTAACTGAAACTGCAGCGTTCCCAACTACTCGTAGATCAGCTTGAAGAATGTATTCGTACTGATTTTAACTAGTTGCGGGTATCTCTACCTCCAACACAAACTCTTGTCAATACTATTGCCTCTAGTGTGATGATGTTGTTTTGTCTCGAGGTTATTTCGTGCCAGTGAAACAACAGTCCAGGCCAGTATTGCCACCTTGTGGACCAGCCAATTAAGGCTGAGCGTGCAGAGTTCGCATGTTTAGAAAAGTCAAGCTGTATGCGCAATACTATACTGATGATGAAATGTATGTCAAGCACACTGTACGCATTCACGTGAAAACCAAACTTTGGGCTTAAAGGGATAGTTCACTTTGAAATTAATTTTTGGTATGTTTTATCTTACCTTAAGGGCATCCAAGATGTAGGTGTCTTTGTTTCCACAGTATTTTCAATTTTGATATTTTTAGGTCAAACCGTTGTTGTCTATCAGTCATACACTGGAGGCTAAGGGGGTCCACCAAAAAGCATGCACAGAGAAGTCCAAATTAAACATGATTTAATGACTCGTAAATGTAAGTACACATTGATGGCCTAAGACACGAAACGAGCGGTTTGTGTGAGAAAACAAACAGTATTTATATCGTTTTTACCTCGTGTAATCACAGTGACATCCAAGTGATCTGAATCAGTTGTTCAATGTCCAACTGAACCGAACTGAATCAGTTCAATGTTACGCCGGAAGTGATCGCTTGCCTTTGACGTCACTCAATATTTACACGGAGATTTCGGAAGTTTTACCTTTTACTAAACATATTTAGATATACCGAAATCATCTTCCATTGCGGTTTCCCGTATATCTAAATATGTTTAGTGAAAGATAAAACTTCCGAAATCTCTGTATAAACAAAGAGTGACGTAGGCGCGCAAGCGATTACTTCCGGCGCATGCGCAGACCGAAGCACCCGTGCCGTCAGATCATTTTGTCATGGCTATGATTACAAGAGGTAAAAACGATATAAATACTGTTCGTTTTCTCACACAAACCACTCGTTTCGTGTCTTAGACCATCAATGTGTACTTACATTTACGAGTCATTAAATCATGTTTAATTTTGACTTCTCTGTGAACGTTTTTTTGTGGACCCCCTTAGCCTCCAGTGTATGACTGAAAAAATATCAAAATTGAAAATACTGTGGAAGCAAAGACACCTACATCTTGGATGCCCTTGAGGTAAGCTAAAACATATCAGAAATTAATTTCAAAGTGAACTATCCCTTTAAGTCAGGGCCATTACTCACCCCCACGTCATCACGACAAGATGTTCTTGTCTTTTTTTCTTCAGTCGAAAAGAAATTAATTCTTATTCATGTTTCTGTTTCATGTATTTTTCTCCATTTAAGCCGCGTTTCCACCGCAAGAACTTTCCCCAGGAGATAGGAGCTTTGGGGTGGTACTCGGTGTGTTTACACTGTAGGAACCAGGGTCTAAATGAAGTTCCGGGTAAACGAAGTGCCTGATGGCGCGCGTTCGTCCCATCCATCTCATGGTCAATGTCCGCTATAGCTGATAACAAACATCTACTTTTATATTTAGCGTTACAAGCTTTCTGAATACGCTTTGGTATTAGTGCTCGTCTCTTTTCTGTCGTTTTGTCAATTACCTCGTTGGAAAACCAATAGATCGCATACAAAAGCAGCATAGCTTGAAGAACAGCTTGAATCCGTTGTTGTCTATCAGTCATACACTGGAGGCTAAGGGGGTCCACCAAAGAGCATGCACAGAGAAGTCCAAATTAAACATGATTTAATGACTCGTAAATGTAAGTACGCATTGATGGCCTAAGACACGAAACGAGCGGTTTGTGAGAAAACGAACAGTATTTATATCATTTTTACCTCTTGTAATCATAGCCATTACAAAATGATCTGACGGCATGGGCGCTTCGGTCTGCGCATGCGCTGGAAGTAATCGCTTGCGCGCCTACGTCACTCTTTGTTTATACAGAGATTTCGGAAGTTTTACCTTTCACTAAACATATTTAGATATACGGGAAACCGCAATGGAAGACGATTTCGGTATATCTAAATATGTTTAGTAAACGGTAAAACTTCCGAAATCTCCGTAAATATTGAGTGACGTCACACGCAAGCGATCACTTCCGGCGTAACACTGAACTGATTCAGTTCGGGTCAGTTGGACATTGAACAACTGATTCAGATCACTTGGACGTCACTGGGATTACAAGAGGTAAAAAAGATATAAATACTGTTCGTTTTCTCACACAAACCGCTCGTTTCGTGTCTTAGGCCATCAATGTGTACTTACATTTACGAGTCATTAAATCATGTTTAATTTGGACTTCTCTGTGCATGCTTTTTGGTCGACCCCCTTAGCCTCCAGTGTATGACTGATGAAAAATGTCAAAATTGAAAATACTGTGAAAACAAAGACACCTACATCTTGGATGCCCTTGAGGTAAGCTAAAACATATCAAAAATTAATTTCAAAGTGAACTATCCCTTTAAAACTCAAAACACTCTTAAAACAAACACACAGACTGGGAGGAGCAGTCGCACACAGTTCAACATCACTTTTACAACATCTTCCCAGAACTTTAGTCCGCGGTGTAAACGCAGTAAGCAACCGGTCTGGGGCAAAAAAAGTTCCTATGAAAAAAGTTCCTGGGACAAATAGTTCCTGGTAATTGCGGTGGAAACGTGGCTATAGTGGACATTTTAACGGGAACCAACGGGTTGTAGGTCCAAATTGCTGTTTCATTGCAGCTTCAAAGGGCTCCACACGATCCGTCTTATCTAGTGAAACCATCAGTCACGTTCTAAAGAAAAAAACAAACATTTGTATACTTTTTAACCACAAATGCTCGTCTTGCACGTCCATGACTACTTCACGCGTTACGTAATCACGTTGGAAAGGTCACGCGTAATCTAGGCGGAAGTACTAACCTAGTGTTTACAAAGTGAAAGTGCAAAGACTAAGGGCCAATCCCAATTCTACCCCTTACCCCTTCACTTTCCCCTTCCCCTCCGTTTTGCGCGTCCACGTGAAGGGGTAGGGTTGTCCCAATTCTCTTTTGGTTGGAGGGGGAGGGCTAGGGTGAAGGGCCAGATAGCCCTTCAAACGAAGATTTTTCGGGAGCACACTTCAAACGAAGGGGTATGAGAAGTGTCACTGCTAACCCAGGCTGGCTGCCCAAGCGACAAAGGAGACCCATAAATTGAAGTATTTGTGGCTTTAATAAGTATTGTAACGACAAAAAATGATTTGCTTTATGTTACATTCAATATTGTGTTCATATTTACAGTCAGTTTCTTCACAGAAATGTTTGTAAAAAAATCGCTAAAATTACTGTAGTTTGCTAACGATAGTCCCGCATATTTTCGTCGTCTCCGTTGTTTCCTGCGAACTTCACAAGATGCAAGAAAATAGCTGTAACCCACGCGACTGAGATAACTGCAGCTGTCGACGGCATCTTGGATGTTGTGATAAACATCAGCGCATCTCCTGTGACGTAGGCGCTAGCGACGACTTATAATGACGTTTAACGGAGGCGTAGTGGTGTCCCATTTCTTAGGGGAATATTTTCACCCCTACACATTGCCACTCTGTTTCAAGGGTCAAGGGGAAGGCGAAGGTATAGGGCTAGGGGAAAGTGAAGGGGTAATGGGTAGAATTGGGATTGGCCCTAAGTGAAACACCATTTACAAAAAAATAAATAAAAGGTAAAACGATGATATCGAGTGATTTTGAAGTTGGAAGAGAAAATAAGATTGTAATAAGTTTGAATACGTTTTTCGCCCTACCCTACATTTTACCCACCTGACCTTCCCAACGTGATGGACGTGCAAGATGAGCATTTGTGGTAAAAAAAAGTATCTATTTGTTTTAAGAAAATGACCGATGGTTTAGATAAGACTCCTCGGCTGGGATCGTGTCGAGCCCTTTGAAGCTGCATTGACAATGCATTGATTCTTTTCGACTTGAACATCTTGGATGACATGGGGGTGAGAAAATTATCAGGACATTTTAATTCTGAAGTGAACTAATCCTCCACAACACTCCAGCCTGTCGTTTACCAGAAACTAAATATGGGGTGAAACAGTCAAGTCAAGTCAAATATATTTATATAGCGCTTTTCACAATACAGATTGTATCAAAGCTGCTTCACAGTATCAAACAAGACAACTTAACAGTATTTGTTTATTCATGGAAAAAAAAGACAATCAAGTTTGGTAGAGCTGATCAATGTTATGATGGGTCATTTAATTTGAACATCCCCAACTGAGCAAGCCAAAGGCAACAGTGGCAAGGAACCGAAAAGGAACCCGATGGTGTCCTAAAACTCCAAAAGATGACCCAATGGAGAAAAAAACCTTGGGAGAACCCAGGCAGGGTGGCTGAAAAAGTGGCTGTGATCTAGGTACCAAAGTCCTTACAGCAAAAAAAAGAAAAAAAGTAGTTGCCCTACTCAACCATGTCATGGTGGTGGTTTGAAGGTTCCCTTTGGAAATGAGTGTAATGTATCTTGTGAACCCTCCTGCTCTCCTGGAAATTACTGTTTCTTCACCTTTGTTTGGCAAGAAGCTTCTGGGAGGATATCAATGGGAGAACAATTTCCTGTATGTATGACCGACTGCTCGGAAAGAAAGGGCCAATTTCCCCCCCTACACCAGTGCCCCCGTCGTCCAGTGAGCTATGACCCCGTCTCAGGAACTCAGAGCACTGAGCTGTGGAGGCCCATCAAACCATGGCGCTTTCATGCCAGTCCAGGTTTTGCTGTTGAGTGTCCAGTACATTAAAATACTAGAGATAATAAAAGAGATTGTTTTTAATTTCTAAAGTAAAATACATTTTTATATTTTTAGGGGCCATAACATCAAGGGTCATTGATCCCACACCGAAGACCTTGTTTGGTAGTTGGTATAGTAAATCAAACAGCAGGGAAGCAGATTTATAAACGCCTATTGGGCTGGATATGTTGTAATCCGTGGTAATGGTCAATAAGGCATGTTTTTGTTATTACAGTCTTTAGTTTTATGAATAAACATATGGAGTAGTGTTGCTACAAGACACACACACACACAAAAATGTACATCAATTCATGAGGCTAAGAATTTGAGTACATGCTGACTTGGTAGATGTATATCATCGTCCTTGGTCTCTTCTGATTGTGGGAATCTTGCTATAATATTAAAAGGAAGTCAAGGCCCCTTAAAACAATGTTAAAACAAAGCAATCTAAGGAGTCCTGCCCTTCTATGCATCCGTGATATTTACCAAGACCTGTCCAACTACAGCTGAACAAACTACTTAAGTCGATCATATACCGCGAAAGACATGATCATGGACGGGAAAACCTCAAATGTGGTAACAGAAGAAGAGATAGATAAACATAGTGTTTGAAGTCTCATGGATCATAAAAACTTATAACAAAGATTGGCTTCTGTATGCACCGATCCCCTCACGTTGATATAATCTCTCGACGGCATACTGCAGTTCGAGTCGTGCCTTGGTTCTATAGGGACTCTTGTATTTAAAGGGATAGTTCACTTTGAAATTAATTTTTGATATGTTTTAGCTTACCTCAAGAGCATCCAGGTGTCTTTGTTTCCACAGTTTTTTCAATTTTGATATTTTTAGGTCAAACCGTTCTTGTCTGGAGTCATATAATGGAGGTCGCCACCTCAAAGAGCATGCACAGAGAAGTCCACATCGTAAATGTAAGTACACATTGATGGCCTAAGACACGAAACGAGCAGTTTGTGTGGGAAAACGAACAGTATTTATATCGTTTTTACCTATTCTGGTGGCGAAATGTGCATCATTTCATAAGTGGATATTCGCCTACGCGTAAAAAATGAAGTATAATCTGGGCTTTATTGTGGCCATGCAGGTTAAAATCCTGAAATTCGGTCAGATGTTAACATCTGGTGGCTCTTTGCACTCTATTTACAGCCCTTGCCTAGTGGACAAGATAGTGCACTCTTCAGTATGTGGAGAAACAGAGAATGTATATACACTGAGGCCCCGTCCACACTACTGCGTTTTCGTTTAAAAACGGAGAATTAAAACGAATACGATCTCCGTCCACACCAGCGTTTTGTCTGCGTATTAGAATTGATCTCCGACCACATTAAAATGACTGAAAACGCAGATCACGTGACCATTCACCAACACTGGGCATGCGCGTGCCGGTGTAAACAGTGGTTGGCGAATCAGGGAAGGACACGTCATGACTGATAACACCCAATCATAGAGCCGAGCGTGAGCCTCTGCGTCATCGTTTGTAAACTCCTCCGTTTTGTCTCGTCCACACTAAAACGCCCTCCGGAGTTTCAAAACGCAAAACGCAGCTGCAGCGTTTCTAAACTTCTCCGTTTTAGGTCTTCGTTTTTCCCGTTTTAGTGTGGACGGGAGGTGCAAACGTAGCAAAAGGTCTCCGTTTTTAAACGAAAACGCAGTAGTGTGGACGGGGCCTGAGAGGACTGCAGAGTAGAGGAACGTCATACTTTGATCTGCTAATTACTGTGGAAAATTACCTGGCAAACCACAGAGCCTTTTTTATCTAACAGCATTAGCAGACTTTTCCACGTTTAAAGGACCTTTATCTTGCCTTTATTGCACCATAAATCTGTAAAAGCACTGTAAGTGGTACAGGTCTGTGTACTGTTAAAGTGCCAAATGATTAGTTATTTTGATGCAAATGCAATTGGATGCACACCTCAGATGACAATGTGAGTTGGCTGTAGTTTAAAGTTGTTTCTAACCTCTTTGTAGTTGGTAGAGATGTTTTACTATGGATATTGT
Organism: Pimephales promelas; assembly: GCF_016745375.1. The sequence continues at coordinate 767,148 of NW_024121135.1, forward strand.
CAATATTATATCTGTTGTTGGGTATATTAAACATTCAAAAGAGTGTTTAACTGTTATCTTTATCTTTCTTTGAAGTCCTCCTTAAAGCAGTAGTTCACTTTAAAAAAAAAAATGTGCTGATAATTTACTCACCCCCATGTCATCCAAGATGTCCATGTCTTTCTTTCTTCAGTCGAAAAGAAATTAAGGTTTTTCATGAAAACATTCCAGGATTTTTCTCCATATAATGGACTTCAATGGGAACCAAACGGTTCAAGGTCCAAAAGACAGTTTCAGTGCAAACTGCAGACTGTTCGAATCTCAAACGAATCTTTTCCCGAGTCAACTCGTTCATTTTGTTCGTTGAATAAACCAAATGACACAGAAAAAAGATTCGTTCATTTTGATGTACGAGTTCGAATAGGAGAGTCACGAACGTGCATCACAGAACAGAGCAAGGCGACCATTTGAGCTTATAAAACTTTAAATTTATTAAATGAGCGATCGTTTCGCTTGATAAGACCCTTATTCATCATCTGGTGACGTTTAAAGCCCTTTGAACAGTTTACAGTTTGCACTGAAACTGTCTTTTGGACCTTGAACCGTTTGGTTCCCATTGAAGTCCATTATATGGAGAAAAATCCTGGAATGTTTTCATCAAAAACCTTCATTTCTTTTCGACTGAAGAAAGAATGACATGGACATCTTGGATGACATGGGGGCGAGTAAATTATCAGCAAAAGCTTTTTTAAAAGTGAACTACTCCTTTAAGAGGCCATATCTGCACTTTGCTGATACCATTCAACACCGAGTACCTAGAACTATAAACTGATCTCTATGGAAATGGCGCCAGGTTTAATGAGGTTGTCACTAAATTAACTGTCATGCTAGCTCTGCTAAAGACAGCTTCTAAAATGTCCCCAGGCGGGAGGGGTGCGAGGAGCACTAGGCATGATGGGTCTGTGAGGCGGTGCTGTGGCATAAGTGGCTCTATTTCCAGGGGGCACAGGGCACAAACATAAAGCCATCCAATAAAGGGGCATGCACCCTGCTACTGTGGGAGAGGTCATAAACATTGTACCAAAGAACAGCACTAAGACATGAAAGGAGGCCAGCGCCTCTCAAATCACCAGCTGCGGTGCATTCATATCACCTGCTTTTGTGTAGGAATGCATTTGTGCATATTACGCCTACATATATAAACACAACTCACTCCCACGTGCATACAAAAGCAAGCCGCAAAACAAAGAGCATAAAATAACAAAGGCATCATGCAAGCCTCTTGTCAGATTTAAGATGGGACACATAGTTTAGTCTCACGTGGAGTTCTCCGCCCCCCCCAAGGTATTGCTTTGATTCTTTATTTCGCAGTGTGTCCTCTCTTGTCTCTTAACCAGCTCCCCCTGCCCTTAAGTCCAGCTGATGGGAGACTCTTTTGTCCAGTAGCACCCAGGCAACAACATCAAAGGATTCAGGGTACAGCTAAAGAGTTCCCCCCAAAACAAAACAAATTCAAATCTAAAACAGAGTTCCCAAAGTGGTTTCTGGAAAGGAAACAAGCTAGGAGTGGACAAAAGAATGTATGGAAGCTTGTTTCTGCCATTGAATAAAAAAAAAAAAACAAATAATTGCGACTTTTTATCTCACAATTGTGTGTGATATAAAGTCAGAATTATGATATATAAAGTCAGAATTCCATGATATAAAGTCAGAATTGCATGTTATAAAGTCAGAATTGCGAGATATAAAGTCAGAATTGCGAGATATAAAGTCAGAATTAATAGATGTAAAGTCAGAATTGATAGATATAAAGTCAGAATTGCGAGATATAAAGTCAGAATTGCGAGATATAAAGTCAGAATTGCGAGATTTAAAGTCAGAATTGCAAGATATAAAGTCAGAATTGTCGAATATAAAGTCAGAATTGATTGATTTAAAGTCAAAATTGTGGGATATGAAGTCAGAATTGATAGATATAAAGTCAGAATTGCGTGTTATAAAGTCAGAATTGTGAGATATAAAGTCAGAATTGCAAGATATAAAGTCAGAATTGCGACATATAAAGTCAGAATTGTGAGATATAAAGTCAGAATTGCGAGATTTAAAGTCAGAATTGTGGGATATAAAGTCAGAATTGCAAGATATAAAGTCAGAATTGCGACATATAAAGTCAGAATTGCGAGATATAAAGTCAGAATTGTGGGATATAAAGTCAGAATTGATAGATATAAAGTCAGAATTGTGTTATAAAGTCAGAATTGATAGATATAAAGTCAGAATTGTGAGATATGAAGTCAGAATTGCGTGTTATAAAGTCAGAATTGTGAGATATAAAGTCAGAATTGATTGATATAAAGTCAAAATTGTGGGATATAAAGTCAGAATTGTGAGATATAAAGTCAGAATTGCGTGTTATAAAGTCAGAATTGCGAGATTTAAATTCAGAATTGATAGATATAAAGTCAGAATTGAAAGATATAAAGTCAGAATTGTGAGATATAAAGTCAGAATTGCGAGATATAAAGTCAGAATTGCGAGATATAAAGTCAGAATTGCGAGATTTAAAGTCAGAATTGTGGGATATAAAGTCAGAATTGTGTTATAAAGTCAGAATTGATAGATATAAAGTCAGAATTGTGAGATATAAAGTCAGAATGGATAGATATAAAGTCAGAAAGAATTGCGAGATATGAAGTCAGAATTGCGTTATAAAGTCAGAATTATGAGATAAAGTCAGAATTGATAGATATAAAGTCAGAATTGTGAGATATAAAGTCAGAATTGATAGATATAAAGTCAGAATTGTGTTATAAAGTCAGAATTGTGAGATATAAAGTCAGAATTGATAGATATAAAGTCAGAATTGTGTTATAAAGTCAGAATTGCGAGATATAAAGTCAGAATTGCGAGATATAAAGTCGCAATTCTGAGAAAAAAAAGACAGAAGTGTGACTTTTTATCTCACAGTTCTGACTTTGTAACTCGCAAGTCTGACTTTATATCTCCCAATTCTGACTTTATATCTATCAATTCTAACTTTAAATCTCGCAATTCTCACTTTATATCTCGCAATTGTGACTTTAAATCACTTAAATTGCTTTATTACCTTTTATATTTTTCATTCTATGGCGGAAACAAGCTTCCAAAAGAATGACCTATAATTGGCTGGTTGAACAATTTCAAGCTCAATGGGAAAAAGTTTGAGAGCTTGAGAGGAAGGTACAAATTTTCTTTCCACTTTTAGAGACATTTTGCTAAACATCTCATTTTACATTCCACTGAAGAAAGAACGTAATAGGGGTTCGGAACAACAAAGGGTGAGTAAACGATGACAGAATATGAATTTTAAGCGCACTAATCCTTTAATGACAACCCCCAAATTACCAAGTATAATAGAGATGGTAATCTTTGAGATTTGTCTTTGCATTGATCTCTCAGGGAAGACTCTAGTCCTCGTAAAAGACATCCTTGTCTGTTGTCCACCCTCTCCAACGCTGGCACCAGGTTGCCAACCGATGTTGCGCAACCCCTCTAGTCAGTCCGACGACAGAGACGCTCCTCCATCCGGGCCCAGCTTGTAATTAAAAGTCCAGACCTCAAAGAGCACAACATTTCTGTCTTAATGGTAGGCTTCTTTCCAAGGCCCTTGTTTAATACTAACGCAGCAGCCATAAACCAGTGATGTGGACAGAAAGGAAGAAAGATATTAAGACTACAAAGTGCTTGCGTCCCATCTCGGATTAGAGGTTCACTGTCCCTTTGTAGTACTAAGTGGTAGATGCACACAATCAAAAATAATAACTTCATTTGAGTCTCCCTTATTGTCTTGTCCCCCGCTCTATTTTAAGACTGCACAACAATGTTCAAAAGCAGCGACAGGAAAATGTCTGGGAGAAAATTAATGCATTTCATGTTTAGAGAGCGTGTTGTGCGATTAAGGGAAGCCCACATCAAATGCTGCGGCTTCAGAAAACCACCACTTGAAAAACAAGGCGCTTTTTCTTTGTGGAACTGTGGAGAAAAGAGGAGGTGTTGTTTTTAGAGAGGACCAAGCCCATGTTAACAGTTTCCTGGAGCGATATGAGTCAGGAGACATGTACAAAACAGGGACTTGTTGAATAAAGTGTCGGCATGCAAATGGTCATTTGCCCAGGGAGTTAATAGAGTGTAATGAAGCCATCAGCAACTTTAAACCGCATAAAGACATCCCAAAACAAACTGTACAGTGGCTTAAAGATAAATAGGAACCTTACTGTCGGCTATAAAGTGCATTCTGGCAGTGTTGTAGTCGAGACCACCTCACTCGAGTCCGAGTCGACACCGAGACCAGAGAGAGTCGAGTCTGAATCAAGACCGAGTCCATAGAGAGTCGAGTCCGAGTCGAGTCCGAGACCAGAGACGGTCGAGTCCGAGTCGAGACCGAGACCAGAGAGAGTCGAGTCCGAGTCGAGTCCGAGACCAGAGACGGTAGAGTCCGAGTCGAGACCGAGACCAGTGAGGGTTGATTACCTAATTTACTTTTATTTACTTAGAGAAATCTTTTTTTTTTTTACTGAATTTACTTAGAGTTGAAACAATATGATCAGTTTAGGGTAAAAAGGCCACATAGTAGGTGGTGTTAAAAGTAATTTTATTACAATTTGTCATGCGCAGTTGCGCACTAGAAAATCACCAATCACTGGGCGTTTCAATCAATTTAAAGAAATATTTTATTCACATACATTAATAATCATGAAAAATATTTTTAATTGAACTCGAGTGGACTCGGGAATAATTCCGAGTCCTAAAAAAACAAATGTTCGAGTACGAGTCAATTCCGAGTCCAAATGGACACGAGTCCATGACAAGACCAAGACCATTAAAATATGGTCTCGAGACCGAGTCCGAGACGAGACCGAGTCCGAGACGAGTCCGAGTCTCGAGTACTACAACACTGCATTCTGGGCCCACTGACAGTATTTTTTGACAGTATATATCACTATATTTACATGGCAAGGTGCTTTTATTCACATCTCAGTATTGTTGCCACATGTGTAAGGTTGTTTACTTTGTTTTGACTGTGGAATTTCATGAATCAGACCACAACTTTATGATAAATTATTAGCATGTTGTTTTTTCCACAACTATTCGCACTTTACTATTAAATAAATATGTTAATACTAGGGCTGTCAGTTTAACGTTTTTTTTATCGCGCGATTAACAGTCTTTTTGGCCTAGCAAACTTTGTAGTTTTCTTCAGACGCGGCATGCGTGCGCTGTGCTATGAAACCCATTCGTTTCAATGGCTTGTGCTGCGCGATGATGTTTTGTTGCTTCTTTGACCAAAGCGCAAGCGGATCTACAGTAGCTAGACCGTAAACAAAACAACAGGCACGCCGCACACACTCGTTTGGGCTTGCGAGCCAGCCAAATAGTTGGTTAACGTTACGTTTTGAGTGGATGATGAGCGCGAGACGCCGAAATGGATGCCTATAAGATTCTGACTGGAAACTTTACTTTACTAAAAAGTTGCCAAATGGTTCCATTGACAAGACCAAAGTGATCTGTGTGTTTTGTCGTTGTGAACTGAGCTATCATCATCGCAGCACGTCCAGTCTGAAAACCGCTTGATGACGGCCAGCACACACACAGCTGACGCGAATTGTCAGCCCCCTCGTCAATATCATGACCTTGTCAGTATTTCTTTCACCCTTTTATTGATGGACAGTGTTACATTGTGTGAGAGATTATTTGCTCCAAGTGAGAATGTTGAACACAGTAACCGATATGCCAATGTTGTTTTCAATAAAAAAACATTTGCACGAAGCAAGTCGATCCACTTTTCCACGTTGATAATAGCATTAAAATTTGAAAAATAATGTGACAAAAAGAAATCAAGAGACATTTAGAATAGATAAAAATGTGCGATTAATCGCGAGTAAACTATGACAATCGTTTGATAGCAGTAGCTAATACACATGCTTATAGTGGGCCCCCAACGGGTCTTTAGGTGAGGGGTTGACAAGATTATTTTTAGAGGCCTAATCATGTAAATCTACTCATTAAACTTTAAACGGATCTCCACATCAGAAGAGAACTCAGGTCAGAAATGGTCACACGGAGGCTTTGGATAATAATCAAGCTCAAAGAACGAGAGGTGGGTGGGGAAAGAGACTGTGAAAGGGAAAGGGTAGAAAAAGATACTACTCTGGAACTACAGAGGCTTGGAGAAACTGGCCTTCTGATTGCATCGTTGCTCAAATAAACAGCCACTTAACAGTCTCTTGAGAATAAAGCTGTGGTGTGGGCAGAGGAAGGCTTTCATTTTGGGAAATGCTAATGTAATCTATAGGGGGTATTACTTAATGCGATAGAGAATGAGAAAGGACAAAAACACACCACTTTGATCTGGAAATTTTCCATGACATGCTTAGGGTTTGAGCTTTTTTTGCGTGTAATTTATTTTGATTAACTGTGTGATTCACTAGTTTTGTTTTGTATAATGAATTCATTACATGGGTTTCATTTGTTTGTTTGATTTTTGATTGATTTGATCCTGACTTTATGTGGTTAAATGCTCATCTTCTGCTTGGGTAATTTGTGTAAGTAAAACATCCTCTTGTGTGTGATTTACTTTTGTGTAAGCCATCAATAAATCTTGGTGATTCCTATTTAAACAAACCTGAGTTGTGCCTGTGGGTAGTGTTGTCATGGTACCAAATGCTTTGGAACAAATCCGATCGCTTTCTCAACTGTTACTCAATTTAAGAAATAACCGACTGTGTTTGCATGGATTTTGATATATTTTTGATCATTTAAGCACAATAATCCGCAAAAGAGATAACTGAATTTGCGATCGCATGCTGTCTGAAACGGTAGCTTTTTTTCATGTCCTTAGATCAGCAACGGAGAATGTAACTCAGCCAGAAAACTAGAACCCACCAGTGTGCAGAGCCACACAATATAATTTAATGGCTTATATTGCCCTGTTTGGGGCATTT
>NW_024121135.1:774606-854133 GCF_016745375.1 Pimephales promelas
CGGTGGCAAAGGCTTTGGCCCTTTATGATTAAATGTAAAACTGCTTGCCATACTCTGTCATTTCGACTAGTCACAATTATGTTACAGATATCTTAAATGATAATACAAACTATCCAAAATGTAATTACGAATAGACAGAAAGACGTTGTTGATATCTACAATGTTAATTCCGGACAGGCAAACTTAGCTTTTAAATGTTAAAAGGGCTTGCCATACAGGGACGTAGGCTCAGAGAGAGGCTCACCATATTCAAACCAAAATATCTGACTTCCTCTTGGTCCGAGCTAATGACTATGTATTAGAAAGTTGTCCGGCTTGAGGAGTACAATGTATATAGCGATTTTTGTAACTGTAGATAAAACTAACAACCCCACTTTTGTCAAAAGGTGGCGCTATTTAGTCCTTGCACTATGCCCGTTTCTGAAACTTTGCACATGTCTACTGGCTAATAAATGTGATGTATCTGTTGAGTTTCAAGCAATTTCAATTCAATTTCAATTTGACTGTTGAAAAGAAGTGCGCCGATTAGATACTCAGGATCGGTATCGGCTCTGACACTGCCATCTTTGACGAGGCTGATTCAAATTCTATATTGTGCATATATACTATTCTATGTTAGGCACAAAGGCACAAAAACTTTCTAAAGTACCATAAAGTTTTTGTGTACTGTATTATTAGTGTTCTGAAGCTATTATGTGATATAGAAATTAATATTTAAGTCATTAAATTCAAGAACACAAACTTTTCCCTCTCTGCGCCTGTCAGTCATTCTCCATTCAGCATTCAAACAGCACGTCACATTCGGTTACAGTCAATGATGAAACGATCTTCAAGATGATTCAATGTTAATCCTATTATACTGGATCTTTAAGATAAAGGTCTAAAGGTCTATATTTTCGAATGAAGAAACTTTTTCTTGCTGGACTTTATTGCTGTAACTTAATCGTGTTACTTTCTACCGGGTGTCGGACGCTGTCGGTTAGATCACAACACTAGAGTCAGAGCACTATAATTGTTCTTCACGCACACAGTAACTGAAATTTAAAACCTTTAAAAGAAAAGGCTCAATAAACTATTGCATAGATAGATAATGTATAATACACTGTTCATAAATATGTATTTCCTTTGTGCTTTGAACTTTTCAATACGGACTCACTGCGCTGTAACTTCATGTGGCTTCAAGCACATCATTCTCCGCTCGGGATGCACATAAGTGCTTTGTGCTGCACCGTATTGGAGCCGTAATATCATAATGCAGTGACGTAATGACAGATTATTAATTGCCTTTCAATTATATGTTGCTGCGTCATTAAACATCTGTCCTATGCATTTCAAACATTTATAGCAGCCATGGCTATATTTTTTTATGATTTTTGTTATCTTGTTTTTCATGAATGTATTTTTCAAAAATAAGAGCAATGTGTATTATCTATTATTAATATGGTTTATAATAGCATTTTTGTCATAGATTATGACAAAGTAATCATATGATCCACCAGCGAGGAACCAGCAGAACAGAGTGAACATTCTTTCTGTTTAGTTCAATCCTACTTAATAGGAATTTATTTAAAATGCTCGCTCTACTCCACACCATTAATGTCTTGTGCGGACATCCGTATTTCGACTTTCGGTTTTAAGTAAGCGATTTAAAAGCTCCCAAGTCCCAGCGGAGTCACACGTTGATTAACCGGTGGGAATATACACAATAGGCCTACCTGATATTGAACACAAGAGGGCAGTATAGCACTACGTATGACTCAGATTATTATTTTTTTATGAATTTTACAACAATTCTGGCTGTTTTTGAACGTAAACATAATTCTTAAATGAAAAAAAGGAAAAATTGGGGAAGTTATAATATTTGTATAATTTAATTTAGAAACAAATGATGTATAATTACATTTTTAGAAGATATGAGGCTTTTAGTGTTTACTTTTTTGACATTACTTTAATCTTTTGCCATAGTTGCACATGTCTACTGGCTAATAAATGTGATGTATCTGTTGAGTTTCAAGCAATTTCAAGCATGCTAAGAGTCCCAAAAGCATCAAAAAAGAATGTTAAAGTTTGTTTCGTTGCCACGGCAACAGTATCAAAGATATCAAAAATTCATTCACAGGTCTACATCTGCCGTGTATTTACATTATACAGATGAAGTTTGAAGCAAATCGGTTAAAAATAAGAGAGTGGTTTCAAAGCATTTTGAAAGTGACACACTTCCTGCTGCCAGTTGGTGGCGCTATAACTTTGACTCACAATAGTCACATCCATGTGATCGGTCTCTTACAGCGAAAACACTGCTGAAGTTTCATCAAGATCAGTTAATGTATGCTGAAGTTATAACACACATCCTGTTTCATGTTTCTCGCCATAATTTCGTTTCCTCGCCACGGCCAAACCGTTCGAGATATCAAAAATCCCGTGGCACTTTTTCATCCTTAATGTCTTGACTTCACGCTGATCGAGTTTCGTCGAATTTGGTTCAGTGCTCTAGGAGCAATAATTTAAATTCCATTGCATGTGTTTTAAACACAACCCTAAATAGCCAACTTCCTGTTGGGCTGGGGTAAAAAGTAAGAGTGTGAAGTATATATGAAACGATGAGATCTATATGTGTACCAAGTTTCATATTATTACATGCAAGTGTGTTTGATTTATGGACCAAATTTTCAGACCAAGTTTATTGACCAAGTTAATCTGATTAATAAACTAATTATATAAAACTATTGTCAATTCACTACAATTAAACTAGTTATATGCCTTTACTTATAAAAAATAAAAATAAAAACTTATTTAAAAAATACCAGGCTTGAGAAATGTATTTTCTTTATGCAGGTCATACACACAGCAGTGAAATGGTTAAGCCCCTCCCCCTGCACACACACACACACACAGCAGCCAGCAGCAGCCAAAGACACATGTAGGCTCAGAGTGGCCATATTCAAACAAAAATATCTGACTTTCTGTGGGTCCTAGCTAATAAGTGTCAATTAGAAAGTTGTCCGGCTCGAGGAGTACAATATACATACCAATTTTTGTAACTCTAGTTAAAACTAACCACCCCACTTTTGTCAAAAGGTGGCGCTACTGAGCCCTCACCACGCCCGTTTCTGCAACTTTGCACATGTCTACTGGCTAATAAATGTGATGTGTCTGTCGAGTTTCATGCAATTTGAAGCATGCTAAGGGTCTCAAAAGCATCCTAAAAGCATCCTAAAAGAAGGGTAAAGTTTGATGCGTCGCCACGGCAACAGTTTCAAAGATATCAAGAATCCATTCACAGGTCTACATCTGCCGTATGTTTACATTATACATATGAAGTTTGAAGCAAATCGGGTAAAAATAAAAGGGTGATATCAAAGCATTTTGAAAGTGACACACTTCCTGCTGCCAGTTGGTGGCGCTATAACTTTGACTCACAATAGTCACATCCATGTGATCGTCCTCTTACAGCGAACACACTGCTGAAGTTTCATCAAGATCAGTTAATGTATGCTGAAGTTATAACACACTTCCTGTTTCACGTTTCTCGCCATGATTTCGTTTCCTCGCCACGGACAAACCGTTCGAGATATAAAAATCCCCTCGCAAACTTTCATCCTCAATGTCTTGACTTCACGCTGACCGAGTTTCGTCGAATTTGGATCAAAGCTCTAGGAGGAGTATTTGACATTCCATTGCGAGCGTTTTACAAACAAACCTCAATAGCCGACTTCCTGTTGGGCTGGGGTAAAAAGTAAGAGCGCGAGGTATAGATGAAACGATGAGATCAACATGTGTACCGAGTTTCATATTATTACATACAAGCGTGTTTGAGTTATGGACCAAGTGTTCGGACCCCGTTCCAGGGGGCGCTGACGAGCCGCCCTGCCACGCCCGGGTACCAGCTTCAGCCCGGCTCTGATGGCCGCGGGTTCTGACCCGTGTGCAAAGTTTCAAGAGTTTTCGAGCACGTTAAGGGCCCCAAAAGTGCCCAAAAGGTAGTAAAAATAATAATTATAATAATAATAGTAAGAATAATCAGGAAAACAATAGGCGGCAAGGGCCTTCGCATGGGCTTGGGCCCTAATAATAATCCGGAACAATAGGCCTTCGCCAGGGCTTGGCAAGCCTAAGGCAATAGGCCTTAGGTTGGCCCTAATTAAGCTGCGAGCAGCGATGGCGGCCCAAGCCGTGGCACCGCAACCCCGGTTCCTTTAGTTACCTAAATGCACCCGGGTGGCGGTGCCGAAGGCTTTGGCCCTTTATGATTAAATGTTAAAACGGCTTGCCATACTCTGTCATTTCGACTAGTCACAATTATGTTACAGATATCTTAAATGATAATACAAACTATCCAAAATGTAATTACGAATAGACAGAAAGACGTTGTTGATATCTACAATGTTAATTCCGGACAGGCAAACTTAGCTTTTAAATGTTAAAAGGGCTTGCCATACAGGGACGTAGGCTCAGAGAGAGGCTCACCATATTCAAACCAAAATATCTGACTTCCTCTTGGTCCGAGCTAATGACTATGTATTAGAAAGTTGTCCGGCTTGAGGAGTACAATGTATATAGCGATTTTTGTAACTGTAGATAAAACTAACAACCCCACTTTTGTCAAAAGGTGGCGCTATTTAGTCCTTGCACTATGCCCGTTTCTGAAACTTTGCACATGTCTACTGGCTAATAAATGTGATGTATCTGTTGAGTTTCAAGCAATTTCAATTTCAATTTGACTGTTGAAAAGAAGTGCGCCGATTAGATACTCAGGATCGGTATCGGCTCTGACACTGCCATCTTTGACGAGGCTGATTCAAATTCTATATTGTGCATATATACTATTCTATGTTAGGCACAAAGGCACAAAAACTTTCTAAAGTACCATAAAGTTTTTGTGTACTGTATTATTAGTGTTCTGAAGCTATTATGTGATATAGAAATTAATATTTAAGTCATTAAATTCAAGAACACAAACTTTTCCCTCTCTGCGCCTGTCAGTCATTCTCCATTCAGCATTCAAACAGCACGTCACATTCGGTTACAGTCAATGATGAAACGATCTTCAAGATGATTGAATGTTAATCCTATTATACTGGATCTTTAAGATAAAGGTCTAAAGGTCTATATTTTCGAATGAAGAAACTTTTTCTTGCTGGACTTTATTGCTGTAACTTAACCGTGTTACTTTCTACCGGGTGTCGGACGCTGTCGGTTAGATCACAACACTAGAGTCAGAGCACTATAATTGTTCTTCACGCACACAGTAACTGAAATTTAAAACCTTTAAAAGAAAAGGCTCAATAAACTATTGCATAGATAGATAATGTATAATACACTGTTCATAAATATGTATTTCCTTTGTGCTTTGAACTTTTCAATACGGACTCACTGCGCTGTAACTTCATGTGGCTTCAAGCACATCATTCTCCGCTCGGGATGCACATAAGTGCTTTGTGCTGCACCGTATTGGAGCCGTAATATCATAATGCAGTGACGTAATGACAGATTATTAATTGCCTTTCAATTATATGTTGCTGCGTCATTAAACATCTGTCCTATGCATTTCAAACATTTATAGCAGCCATGGCTATATTTTTTTATGATTTTTGTTATCTTGTTTTTCATGAATGTATTTTTCAAAAATAAGAGCAATGTGTATTATCTATTATTAATATGGTTTATAATAGCATTTTTGTCATAGATTATGACAAAGTAATCATATGATCCACCAGCGAGGAACCAGCAGAACAGAGTGAACATTCTTTCTGTTTAGTTCAATCCTACTTAATAGGAATTTATTTAAAATGCTCGCTCTACTCCACACCATTAATGTCTTGTGCGGACATCCGTATTTCGACTTTCGGTTTTAAGTAAGCGATTTAAAAGCTCCCAAGTCCCAGCGGAGTCACACGTTGATTAACCGGTGGGAATATACACAATAGGCCTACCTGATATTGAACACAAGAGGGCAGTATAGCACTACGTATGACTCAGATTATTATTTTTTTATGAATTTTACAACAATTCTGGCTGTTTTTGAACGTAAACATAATTCTTAAATGAAAAAAGGAAAAATTGGGGAAGTTATAATATTTGTATAATTTAATTTAGAAACAAATGATGTATAATTACATTTTTAGAAGATATGAGGCTTTTAGTGTTTACTTTTTTGACATTACTTTAATCTTTTGCCATAGTTGCACATGTCTACTGGCTAATAAATGTGATGTATCTGTTGAGTTTCAAGCAATTTCAAGCATGCTAAGAGTCCCAAAAGCATCAAAAAAGAATGTTAAAGTTTGATTCGTTGCCACGGCAACAGTATCAAAGATATCAAAAATTCATTCACAGGTCTACATCTGCCGTGTATTTACATTATACAGATGAAGTTTGAAGCAAATCGGTTAAAAATAAGAGAGTGGTTTCAAAGCATTTTGAAAGTGACACACTTCCTGCTGCCAGTTGGTGGCGCTATAATTTTGACTCACAATAGTCACATCCATGTGATCGGTCTCTTACAGCGAAAACACTGCTGAAGTTTCATCAAGATCAGTTAATGTATGCTGAAGTTATAACACACATCCTGTTTCATGTTTCTCGCCATAATTTCGTTTCCTCGCCACGGCCAAACCGTTCGAGATATAAAAAATCCCTTGGCACCTTTTCATCCTTAATGTCTTGACTTCACGCTGATCGAGTTTTGTCGAATTTGGTTCAGTGCTCTAGGAGCAATACTTTAAATTCCATTGCATGTGTTTTAAACACAACCCTAAATAGCCGTCTTCCTGTTGGGCTGGGGTAAAAAGTAAGAGTGTGAAGTAGGCTATATATGAAACGATGAGATCTATATGTGTACCAAGTTTCATATTATTACATGCAAGTGTGTTTGATTTATGGACCAAATTTTCAGACCAAGTTTATTGACCAAGTTAATCTGATTAATAAACTAATTATATAAAACTATTGTCAATGCACTACAATTAAACTAGTTATATGTCTTTACTTATAAAAAAAAATAAAAAACTTATTTAAAAAATACCAGGCTTGAGAAATGTATTTTCTTTATGCAGGTCATACACACAGCAGTGAAATGGTTAAGCCCCCTCCCCCTGCACACTCACACACACACACACACAGACACACACAGACAGCCAAAGACAGAGATGTAGGCTCAGAGTGCAAGACCATATTCAAACAAAAATATCTGACTTTCTGTGGGTCCTAGCTAATAAGTGTAAATTAGAAAGTTGTCCGGCTCGAGGAGTACAATATACATACCAATTTTTGTAACTCTAGTTAAAACTAACAACCCCACTTTTGTCAAAAGGTGGCGCTACTGAGCCCTCACCACGCCCGTTTCTGAAACTTTGCACATGTCTACTGGCTAATAAATGTGATGTGTCTGTCGAGTTTCATGCATTTTGAAGCATGCTAAGGGTCTCAAAAGCATCCTAAAAGCATCCTAAAAGAAGGGTAAAGTTTGATGCGTCGCCACGGCAACAGTTTCAAAGATATCAAGAATCCATTCACAGGTCTACATCTGCCGTATGTTTACATTATACATATGAAGTTTGAAGCAAATCGGGTAAAAATAAAAGGGTGATATCAAAGCATTTTGAAAGTGACACACTTCCTGCTGCCAGTTGGTGGCGCTATAACTTTGACTCACAATAGTCACATCCATGTGATCGTCCTCTTACAGCGAACACACTGCTGAAGTTTCATCAAGATCAGTTAATGTATGCTGAAGTTATAACACACTTCCTGTTTCACGTTTCTCGCCATGATTTCGTTTCCTCGCCACGGACAAACCGTTCGAGATATCAAAAATCCCCTCGCAAACTTTCATCCTCAATGTCTTGACTTCACGCTGACCGAGTTTCGTCGAATGTGGATCAAAGCTCTAGGAGGAGTATTTGACATTCCATTGCGAGCGTTTTACAAACAAACCTCAATAGCCGACTTCCTGTTGGGCTGGGGTAAAAAGTAAGAGTGTGAGGTATAGATGAAACGATGAGATCAACATGTGTACAGAGTTTCATATTATTACATACAAGCGTGTTTGAGTTATGGACCAAGTGTTCGGACCCCGTTCCAGGGGGCGCTGACGAGCCGCCCTACCACGCCCGGGTACCAGCTTCAGCCCGGCTCTGATGGCCGCGGGTTCTGACCCGTGTGCAAAGTTTCAAGAGTTTTCGAGCACGTTAAGGGCCCCAAAAGTGCCCAAAAGGTAGTAAAATAATAATTATTATAATAATAATAGTGAAGAAAAATAATCCCAAGGAAAACAATAGGGCCTTCGCCCTTTCAGGGCTTGGGCCCTAAAAATACAGTTGAAAGTGAAAGTTGAAGTTGGGTTAAAATTTGAAATGACATGTTTAACCCAACATTTGGGTTTGTCCATATTTGACCCAAATCTCGGTTAAAACAACCCAGCATTGTTTAGAGTGTAAAAATTGCTGGGTTGTTTTAACCCACCTTTGGGTCAAATTTGGACAAACCCAGCCATTGGGTTACATTTTTGTAATTATAATTTTAACCCAATTTTTGGGTTTGTCCATATTTGACCCAAAGTTGGGTTAAAACAACCCAGCATTTTTAGAGTGTGTGTTTTCTCCGTTTTGTCTGAGTTCCCTCATTGGTTCCCTGTTGTTTCATGTGTATTGAAGCCCTCAGTTCTTTCAGTTCATTGCTTTGTCTCATGTTAATGTGTAGTAATGTGACGTGACAACACCAAGTATGCTAATTATGAAGACCACACTACTGTCAGGAATCTGAGTGACTTTTTTCCTGGCCATGTTTGTGCTTTCTGCGATTCAAAGAGAAAGTAAGTTTCATGAAAATCTTGAGGGAACCACTGTATTCTGGCTTTTGACGTCATCTCTGCATCACTCCATTACCCATAAAGTCCCGCCCAACATTTTTTTCTTGTTCCAGAAATTGTTTCACTCGGATTAACGTCACAGTCGGGAAGAAAAGACTATTCTAACATCTGCAGTCCTTCTATAGTCTGATGATGAATGGTAGGTCCTGCACTCCACAAGATTAAAAAAAAAGTTGTTTTTTTTTACAAGTTGAGCAGCTTCAAATGCCATTTCAGTTCAGCGCTCAAGCACAAGATGCTGAAAAAGCAGCGGTGAATTTCCAGCTGATGAATGATAGTGACAGCCAATATCAGCCAGTGAAGAGCTCAAGCATTTAAAGCAGCAAATGACAAAACTGCAGTGCGGTGTAATAAAATACAAATATGTTGGTGATGCAAATTATAGTTATGGTTCTCAGCGTGAATTGGCATTTACACCCATACCTCAAAAGTCTTAAGACAAAAGGAATTTAATAAAGATTTTCCACCAAAATGGGAATGATCCATGCAGAATTCGCCTCCACTAGGATGTTGTGGTCTGTTTCCAGGACGTTATTATCCAGCAGCTTGAGAATTGTTAGGTGGGTGCCCTGTCAATGTCTGTGGTCTCTCGCTATTGCCCAAAAATTAAGATTGATTTTATCCTCCATCATCCTTACACAGCAAAAACTCCAGTGTTAAATGAACTCTCCTGGGAGTTTATATGACTTCACACTCAAGAGCGTTAAATTAACACTGAAGCAGTGTTAAAGTTAATGAGATAATTAAGTGGTTAATTGAGTGATGATTGACCAACATTGAAGACTCCTGATGTTAACAAGTAGAATCACTGAAGGTGAAAAATCACAATTTTAAGTCACCATTATGGAGATCAGTGTTTGCTTCAGTTGGGCACTTAACCCTTATATGTTATACTTTAGATTTTATTTGGCTGTTGTAACAGTGTTATAACTGCTGGATGAATAAAGAGAAAAGATGATCTGATGGTGTTGGTTATGTTTTAACAAAATCATCAGTTGACCTGAATCACTGAACTAATTTAGAGTTTAATCTCTGACTTAAATGTATATTGTTGATTACAGCCTCACAGCGATTCTACAATGTGAGAACCAGCATTTTTGATACAATTCAAATTCTTTCTTTGTTCTGATAAAAAAAATCTTTCTTTTAGGCACTCACAGACATCAAGAATCAGAGTATGAATCTCAACAATGGTGACAAACAGAATATTCAATTCAGAAAAGGAAATTACTAAGACAATTCAGATCATAATTTATTCATACTGCAATGCAAGATGGGAGCTATGAATGAGTTTTGATTGGTGGAGCCCATAATGCACTTCAACATGCTTTATTATTGTCACCATTGTTGAGATTCACAAGCTGATTATTGATGTCTGTGAGTCTACATAAAATAATTTTCAAACACTTGATCAGAACTGAAAAAATTTGAATCAGAATTTTACATAATGTTTTGGATTATATTGAAAGTGCTGAAAAATGTTTAATATAGAATTATAGTGTTGCTGTAATCAACAAGGTAAACCTAATGCTCTAAATGAGTTTTGTGATTCTGGTCAAACGATGATTATGTAAAACCATAACCAACACCACATAATCATCTCTTAGTGTGTCAGTTGCAACTCAATTACAACATCCAAACTAAATCTAACGTTAATAGTTTAAGGGTCAAGAGGCCTGCTAAAGCAAACACTAATCACCACAATGGTGACTTCGAAAATGAGGTTTTCTCCTTCAGTGATTCTGCTTGTTAACATCAGGTGTCATCAATGATGGTCAATCATCATTCACTTAATAAACATTAACTTAACATAATTAACATTCTTGAGAGTTAATTTAAAACTCATATTTTAACACTTTAACACCCTTGAGTCTGGAGCCAAATAAGCTCCCAGTAGAGTTAATTTAAGAGTTTTTGCTGTGTACAATTCGAGGTATTATTCATGTCCGTCGAATAAATATGGGATGAGTTACACTCCCAATTTGATAGGGTTAGGTTTGTTAAGATCCTCAGCCCTAAGTTTGAGCAAAAGTAACAGAGATATTGCATTTGTTTTTACAAAATACCACTAATGATAGTCTCAAAGGGTCATACAAAGTCTCAGTCTCAGACATCATGCCCACCATTCGTTGGCTAAACGTCTGATGCATAAGGCACACAAAATGGGAAACACTTCAAAGTCGCGATCTGATTGCGTGAACTCTACAGGATGGCCGGGAGACGTGTGTGTTGAATTTTTTAACAGTCCCCCTGGAAACAAAACAATCGTGAAGCCAAACGTCGTGGAAGAAGAAAACCGCCATGTTTACAGCTGTGACAATGAATGCTTACCAGGATCAACTAAATGCTGGATTTTCAAAAGTATGTGACGTTTGCAATGCCATTAATGCAGTAAACTTACACAAAATTCTTGAATTAATAATTTATTATATGCACTGTTATCTGTCTGTTATAGGCACATCGACTTTGCATTCCCATGCCCTTAAACATGACGCAGAACAAAACTGACTGTGTTTGGTGGATTTACACGTCATTCAGATGTCCTCTTTGCCAAATAAAGGTCCTTAATCAAATCCAGAGTGTTTTCACTATTACCGGCTGACTAGCTGTTTTGTTATTATCTTTCTGGTCACCAGGGGGCAACGCCCTCAGGTAAGGGGGTTAGAATACCCATATAATGAAGAATGAGTAATCTAGCTGGTAAACCATGTGGTGGCTCGATTTGGAGATGGCTTTTTTTTAAGAGGGGTTGAGGCTCAACTTTTATACCTCTTTTGATTTCCATTTGAGGAACAGTGTGTTTGCAATGCTATATATATATATATATATTCCAAACTGGCTTTTGAGGACTACAAGTTTTGGCTGAGTGAGTTTTTTGGTGTGATGGGACTGTAGTTGCAACTGATCTAACTTTGAACTGAACTATTGTGAGCTAACAAAACGTATTATTGCTGTGATATATTATTTTGATATAAATTCACTTTGAGCTGGTGTTTGGTAATTATATTTGGATGTGATTTCCCCTTATTTTTTGGGGCGTTTCATTTTGTCTTTGATATCAGACGAGTTGTTACACTAGCAGCCTAGCTTAACCTTGGTTCTTAGCCAAATAAAGCTGAGATGGAGTCCAGACCTTCTGCCGTCAGTCTGAGAGTCTGGCTACACAACACTATTCTGGAATAAACCTACGTAAACCACTGTATTGAGGGCTATGCAGACTCCATAAGACGCCCATACACAAAGGTTTTAGGGTTAAATGCCTATAGACTGTGGCATGTGGGCGCGTAAAGATGCATAATAGGTTCAAGCTGACCACTTATCCTTCCACTGAAGCTGCCCACATCTGGTTTGTTTCCTGCAGAGACCTCACTGGTGAAATTCAAGTCATAAATACTGTAGATACACTGTGAAAGGAGAGTATTTGTATTTGTTATGACTCACAGAAAGAAAATCAGTGAAAGGGCTGTACAGAAATTAGGAGAGTAATGAGTAATGTGTGGAATATGAGCCGGTTTATTGTATGTGTCACGATTAACATCCCTTACATCACCGTTCGCCGCAGTCCCTCGGCTCTCTTTAATCAACCTCAAAAATTCCCACTATTTCTTTAGTTCTTTCTGTCTTAAACAAGTGAAATGTTTTATTTCGGATTTACGTTTATTTTTTCCTGTCCGTTGCCTTTCATGTCAGGGTTCAGGATAGTTTCTGGTAGGGGTTCACAGAAGTCTCTGGTTTTGGGGTCACAGTTCGATACAAGTTGGGTACATTTACATTAACTTTTTTTTTCTGCTCTTTTTCCTGTTGTGGCGGTGAAACACAGAACGTTCCCCTAACGTTCCCGAATGGTCTGATGAGGATATTTTTTTGGGAACCAAACAAGAACGTTATAGGAACGTTCCATGTAGGTTATTTTTAGGTTCCATTTTTATAACGTAAGGAGAATGTTCCGGGAACGTTTCCTTAACCTTAAGGGAAAGTTCTAGGAACGTTCTGGGAACCAAAAGCGAACGTTCCCAGAACGTTCCCAGAACGTTCCCAGAACCTAAATTTGTTTGCTGGGGTCCATGTCCAACTGTATTGCTTAATATTAGCTGGTTACTACATATTTTGCATACTTGTGTTATTATAAAGTTTTGACTTTATTATTCTAAAATGTGTGAAATAGTATTAATAAGTAGGTTTTTCTTTTGACTGATGATATCAAGGAATCCAACAAGGATGATACATTTAAAAAAAAGCATTGCTCACAGTCTGACATAATATTAGGTTTCTCAATGAATAAACAATGGGGAAAAAACTAGGATAAACGGCAACCTCTACTCAAGAATGGTTCCCCTTGTATGGAAGATTTCATTCTTACTTGCCTAAGACCCCTGAGAAAAGTGTGGGCTTCAAAGAAACAAGGGTGGACAACAAGGAAATGACACACTCAAGATTAAATGAGCAGAAATCCATGCCTGAATTCCTCATGGCACGCCACAGTCTGAGGAGAAAAACAGAGATTTCTCCATCTGAGGTCAGCGTTACGCCCCTGCCCCCAAACAGCTCATCTCTGTCTGATGTGGCAAGGACCGTTTTTTTACTGTAAGGTCTCCACCTGACTGGAATTCCAGGATATTGTAACAATTTAAAATTTGAACATAAAGTAAATTAAGAACACATAATAACATACTTTTATGTCTTTCTTTCTTCAGTCAAAAATAAATTAAGGTTTTTGATGAAAACATTCCAGGATTTATCAAAATGAACGAATGTTTTTTCGTGTAATTTGGTACATTCAATGAATGAAATGAATGAATTGACTCAGGAAAAGATTTGTTCGTTTTGATTAATTGGTTCGAACAGGAGAGTCACGAACGTGCATCACAGAACAGAGCAAGGCGACCATTTGAGTGTATAAAACATAAATTTGGTTATTTATTCATTAAATGAGCGATCGTTTCGCTTTTTAAGACCCTTATCCATCGTCTGGAATCGTTTAAAGCCCTTTGAACAGTTTGCAGTTTGCACTGAAACTGTCGTTTGGACCTTGAACCGTTTGGTTCCCAATGAATTCCATTATACGGAGAAAAATCCTGGAATGTTTTCATCAAAAACCTTAATTTCTTTTAGACTGAAGAAAGAAAGAAAGACATGGACAGTAAATTATCAGCAAAAGTATTTTTTTTATCTAAAGTGAACTACTCATTTAAGCAGATGATATACCTGTGTTGTATTGTTTTGCATTGTAATATATGTAGCATGACAATGAGGTAAGCTTTTTAATCCTTCTGTAAGAGTATTTTAATGCAATTCTTTTAACTTATGTTCACTTCAGATGGCAAGTTAATGCTGTTATGTGATTTACCAGTACTGCATATCAAAAAATATGTAAATGAGTTTCTGTCAGGACCACTATCGTCAAATACAATTGACAATAGCATACAGTTTGGATTGGCGGTGGGAGAGCAGTAATAATTTACCCTTACAGAACCAACATGACTATATTGCAGATATCATTGATTAATAGAGATTTTAATATACAACATAATTCGAGGATTTTATTCTGATTCAAAGGTGATCAGAATGCCAAATCCTGACTGGAGGAGAGGAGGAGCTGGGGATGGAAGAGGGTAATTAGCTCCTGAGAAACGAGATAGCTGCTGATAATACTGAAGGTGATTATATATATATATATACACAGGCGTCATATATAGGCTTAGAATCAGCTGAAGTGAGCTTGACTAATGTGACCTGCCAGAACTTAATAGATATTAGATCGGATCTGAATAATTAAACTTTAATTAAAGACACTTTTCTTATATTAGGATAATTTGAACTATTTGTTCAAACCAATGTTTTATATTTTGTTTCTGCAAATTGCATTATTTTTAAACATTGTGCAATGAAACTATAATGCCGCAACACTAGAGAACAACTGAAGCGTCATATGAAATCCCTGATAAGAGAAGTGATACTAACTCAGACGTGTTGTTGGTGATGCTGTTATAGTGAACTTTTGAACCAACTGTAGGACATACTATTGAAAAACCATTACAAGATTTCTAAGAAGAATCAGTAAGATTACTAACAAAAAAATATATATATTTTGACATTGTTGCAGGAAGACACAGGAAGACAATGTTGTTGTTTTTTTTAATCCAGTATATTTGGTGAAGGGTATTTACATCAATCAACCATTGAGGTGCCTCAAGGAACAGTGCTTGGCCCACTCCTCTTCTACTCAGGGGGGAGGGGGCAGGAGGTCGTCACAATGTTTTGTAGGGCACAATGTCTTTATTGTGTTCCCTGGGCAAAATATGTTGAGACCTCTGTCCTTCTAGGGTGGTTGGGGGGCATGCTCCCCCACAAGAGAATTTTGTACATTATAAGGTTAAATGCATCAATCTGGTGCACTTTGAGAGCTCAAAATTCACCGGCTTCAACCCATAAACTGTGACATTGAACAAAGGAAAAGCCTCAGACTCTCAGTCTGTTTTAGGATGCCAAACGATTATTATAATAATGTAATAATGATTTATATAATTATTCCTATTGCGTAAAATCCATATAGGCTTAGCCTATAAATGTACTGTATAAATGAAAATGAATATTTCAAAAGTATATTTTACTTACACTATTGTATAGGAAAATTACAATAGTTTTGTCCTAATTTATTCCCTTGCAAGAAATAAACCCTTGAGCTTTTATTTTGGAGAAAACGCCAGATCACAATGCTGATTTCATGAGCAAAGTGCGCACTTTTCTTTAAATCACGCAGCACAAACTGAATGGATATAGGCTACTTAATTACAGTCTTGTGCTGTTTTATAAAGGCACAATGTCACGGTTTTGGTGTTGGGAATAGGGAGAAGAGAGAGTTCGGCAAAAGGCGGATTCGAACTCGGGTCGAACGCGTCAAAAGCTGCTTTCAAGCACCTCACGTCCTCACCCTATGCCACTGTAGATATTCAGTTTTAATTCAGCAGAAAATTGATGTTTTATGTAGTTTTGTTCTAAAATGCACAGTTTAAAAAATATAAAAATGTTTACAGTGACTTATTTTTACAAAATTATTCTGGCAAGCACAGCTGCCAAATTATTTTTGTAAAAAGAACAGGATTTTTTTGTATTAACAAACTTAAATAAACTCTGTATTTCTTACAGTAAATCCCTGTAAATTGTACAGGATTTTTTTTACAGTGTGACTGTAATTTTTACAAAATTATTCTGGCAACTCAGCTGCCAAATTTTTTTTGTAAAAACGACGGATTTTTTTTTACAGTGTATGTTTTTTCTTAAAAAGACAGGCACGTAGTGGAAATGTATGCTCTCAACTTACGTTCAAAGTCATAGGCAGCGCAGCGTCTCTCTGTGCATCGCAAAAAGCCCGTGTTGACAGTTTGTTTAATATAAAGCGGGAGATTACCAGATATTTTACTCATGACCTTGCTGCCCTAGGCCCTTTAGAGGTCTTGGGCCCCTGGGGCAATATTGCCCAATTGCCCGTATGGTTTGAACGGACGCGCTACTGTGATCTGTCACATTTAAAAGCGCCAAAAAGTTCCATATCTGAATGAGAAATTCAATTCTGTTGTGAACAATTGCCAAGTAGTTTGGAGGTTTGTCCATGATGTTCTGAGAATGTAATTTCTGTTTCAAGAAATGAGCCAAACCAATGGAGAAAAACTGTAAAACAAAACCACTGACTGGATGGATTTTTATCATTAAATGATGGTTGTGTACAGGCACTGCCAACACACATTTCAGTACAATCAACTTGAAAAGCTGCATGTACCATTATATGACCCCTTTAAATGCCATCATTGGTGAAATTTTGGCCATAATTTATATTTTACTATATAAAATATTGCTCTGGGACAAGAGTACAATAAAATATGAAAAATAAAAGACTTAAAAAATAAATATTAAATAATAATAATAAGTGTATGGTAAAAAATATAATCTTCCATGCAAGAATCACTTTTTTTATTAAAAACAATAGTCTTATTCTGCTGGTAGAAAGTATAGCTGGGACTGGTTATTTCATTCTCCAAATGAAGAACAAAGCATTATCTTATCCAAAGACCAAAAGTGCCCTCACCCCGGAAAGAACAGAATTGTGCAACTGTGATGAGACCGTGGTTTTATCATGTCATTGATGTGAGACGCCTCATTGTATTTCAAGAGCCTGCATGGTAAGACAGTACAAGTTCTAACACAATAACTAGTTAGTTAATCTATTTCTCAGACCAGCCTCATCAAAACAACATGAGTCATTATAATGGTAAAACTTTTGTTTTTAAACTCTCTACAAAAGCTCTTTTGAATTTAAACACATATTCATATTACCTCTAAAAAATGTGTCATTGTGTACTGAAGAGTTATCTACAACCTTCATGCCTAACATTTAATTATATTAACTATGTGTCCTGCTACGGGAAATCCGCTTGCTTAGTCACAAGACCAGTAAAACGTGTGATGCTGCTCATCTGTGAATTACAGTAAACTAGTCCCAACCTGACTTCTATTAGACATGTTTACAAGAGCTGTATATGTGTTTTTATGATCAGAGGGAATAGGTTTATGGTAAATTCCTTTATTGACTTTGATGGGCTGTCACTTGCCTCCACATGGGAATTTTAGCCCATATTGGCACATGCTGGGTCCAGTGGGCTCTAATAGGGGCCATTTATATGTTCATTAAATGGGCTCACTTGGGTCACAAATGGGTGCTAATAATGGGGCAGAGCTGGTGGGCTACACACAAAAACCATATGGGATCCACAAATGGCCGATTATGTTTTTTTTGGGATGTCATTTTCACCATCCAGAGATGTATAAAATTCACTAGTCATGTTCACGAATGAGATAATGAATACATTTTTGCATTTGTATTAATACGTTTTCTGTCATCGCGATGAATTAACTGCAAGGAACAACAAATGTAATGCTATATTAGTCTGTTACATGCGACTATTTGTGAAATTATTTGGTGGGTTGAACAATTTTATGTGTTTAATACAATAGTACTAAAAGTAAATTTGCAGTTAATGGCTATATGAATTAGTGGACACCTGTCCAATGTCTAAAGTGGGCTCGTTGGAACTGGACTTTGGAGCAGTGGAAGAGGATTGCATGGTTCAATGAGCCCGTATTCTTTTACATCACATGGACGGCCGTGTACAAGTGTTTCCTACACTCTTAAAAGAAATGGTTCTATTTAGAACCAGAAATGGTTCCATCCCCCGCTTCATATATGGAACTCCAAAATGGTTCTATATACAACCATTGTTTGTGGTAAAAAGTTCTATTGGCCAAGTATGGAACCCCAGGGTTCTATATAGAACCCAGAGGAACCCTTTTTTTAAGAGGGTATAGAACCTTTTAGGGGTTCCAAATGCCTTTTAAGGTTCTATATAGAACCTATTCTTCTAAGAGTGTAGGAGGTGGTACCAGGATGCACTGTGGGACGACATGCTGATGGATGGAGTGTGGGCAGTGTTCCTTTGGGAAACCGTGAGTCCTACATTCATTTGGACTTGAATTTGAGACATACCTAACTAAACATTGTTACAGACCAGGTACAAACCTTTAGGACACTGGTGTTCCCTGGTGGAAAGAGGCCTCTTTCCACTGGATAATGCACCCTACCACACTGAACACGTTGTTCAGAAAGGGTTTGAGGAACATGATGAAGACTTCAAGGTATTGCCCTGGTCTCCAAGTTCAATATCTCAATCCATTTGAGGATCAACAATTTTGATCTGTGGCTGCTCTTCCTCGCATCCTAGAGGACTCGCAGCATTAGCTGCTAACATCTTGGTGCCAGAGACCACAGGACACTTTCAGAGGTCTGTAAACTCCATGCCTCAGTGGATTGGTGCTGTTTTGGCAGCACGTGGAGGACCAACAGTCTATTAGCCAGGTAATCATAAGCTGAATATGCATGAGCTGAATCAGATTTACCACTTTACCAGCATATGATGCCAGCTAACCAACAGTATACCATGATATATTAAAAAAAAACTGCAAAAGAAATTATGAACATGTTTTTTTATGATTTTTATTATGCTTTAAACAATCAAACATTATTAATGTCTAACAATAATCATTACATGAAATAATCAAAATGGTTAAATGAAAACCCTTCACTTATTTTTAAAATGATCATAAACTGACATTGAAGATTATAAATGAAGGTTGATGATTCATTTGAAGATTAATTTGATTGATTTTAGTAAACAGAGCCAAACTAAAACAGTGGCAGAAAATGACCTGATGTCAACAGCGCGAGGTCAGATATACTCTGGACGCACTACAAATCTAAAACTGTAGTCATCAGGACAGGGGTTAGGCAGGCCCATACTGCTGTTGGTTGGAATCACTGCCATGTCATCTTTGAATTCTTGGACATGAAAGACATTGTTTTGATTTTTACAGGTGAGAATCAACCTGTTGTTGAAGCGAATGGTGTTGGTGTAACTGTACTGATTACCATTTGCGAGGAGCCTTGCAGCAGGAAAAGATGTACATGAAACAACATAGTTATAGCATTCCTGAATATTCAGAAAAACCTGGGCTTGCCACTGGACCATCTGATCTTTGTAAAGAGCACTAGGGTGTGCAGGAGTGGAGAAGGATTGGATTCTGTTATTTTGGCCATAGTTGTAGTTGTCGTGATAGTACGGGTAATTGTTGGTTGTGTCATTGATAAATACACTCCACTCATCAGCAGTGTAGATTCTGGGTTGATAATCATTACTCATGTTATCCATTTTATTCCTGATCTTAGAGAAAGGCAGAGCATTGAACTGAAAACCTCTGAGCAGACCAGTTAGGTACAGTTTCTCATGATTCTGATGGAGAACACTTGAGGAAAACTGCATTTCATACAGTTTATCCACTGGGATCAGGAGGAAGCGGATGTGATTCAGGAGGCTGGCCTGTTGTTCTGAACTAATTTTATCACTTTTATCTTGGATCCATCTCTCCAGAGCTTCAAGAAGTAAAGCTTCATCCTCCACAACCAGGTCTGAGCGCTGCAGCAGAGCGTCCATCATGTGAAAGGAGATGGTGCTCCACAGCGGAGAGTTTATGAGGAACTCACAGTTCCAGGAAAGATACTGAAGGACATTCTCCTGCAGAACAAGGTCACCTGTGCGGACGCCATACTCATACATGGATACCTGTGTCCGGAAGGTGTTGTCTTCGGGAAGGAGTGAAGTGAAGATCCTACCAACATCCTCCATAAGAGTCTTCACTCCGAAGATAAATGACAGCTGATGGAGACATTCAGCGGAAGTGGTGGAAACATCAATTTCACGTGTGTACAAATACCTGAGAAGAACAGGTATTATTAGTTTCTATGTACTGTGTCATTAGTTCTAAAAGGGGTCATCTTCAGAAAATTGTGTCATTTGGGCCAAAAAAGAAAGAATTCACGATTTGTATTATTTTGTTTAAAAGGGTACTGCAAAATGTACAAAATCTTATTTTCAACTTTTACTTCCAACATAGAGGAACATATCTCCACCCGTGATCAAATATGGTGCTTTCATTAGACAAACTAAAATTTACAGCCAGGACTCTTTCAAACAATCTGTATTATATAAAGTGCTAAATCAAAGGTGAAATGACTTGATTTGACCCAATTAGTTTTCAGGATCCCCACCGAACGAAGAAGCAGGTGAGTCAAAAAATAATGGGGAGTTTCCCTACAACACCAGCAACAGCATGTGGAACTGGGAAGTGGTTGTAGCTGGAGGCTATAATATAGCTGTGTAAAGCTTAAAAATCTATCTAAAGGTTTAAATACCCAACACGAAAAAGTATCAAGTTATGATTATATAATCATTGTTCCCCTAAAAGGGAATGGAAAGTTTTACACGGATTACAAGGGCGCTTTGGGCACGTCTCTGCGTGATTGTGTCTGAAACACGCGCGTGAACGGCATGACGGAGCGTCACAGCTGGTGTGACGTCAGGACCAAGTAGCTATAAAACTTCTAATAGGGTGAAGGAAGAAGATCACAGGGACCCAGGGAATATGGCAGCAAAACGCAGCATCTCATTCACTTCTCAGGAAACAAGGGTTACAGTCGTGACCAAAGACATTCCCTTTAGTTCTGCACCATGAAGTGAAAACCCTCCACTTCAATGCATACAGTTTTCTCGTATGGTCTCAACAACCTCAGTTGAGAGACCTGAGTCTGTGAGTTGGTCTCCCTCAGGGGCCAAACCACAAGTTTCATAAGTCTGGATGGGCGTGAAGAATTGTGCCTCCTGCCTGAGACAGAAGGTACCTCCTGACCGTAATCTCCAAGGGAGAGTCGTCGAAGAGGGACGCTGGGTCTGAGAACCACCCTCGGTTTTGGCCAGGACAGATTTATTCAGTCCAGGCAGACCCCCTCCAGAACTGTTGGAATCAGAGGAAAAGCGCAAACATACTGAGACCCAAATAGATCCACTGATGTGCAAACTTCCACAGAAGTACTGCGTGCAAAAGATTACCGCATTTGAAGCAAACACTTTGACAAGGATGACTACACAGACACAACAAAGCGGGGCCAGTTGAAGAAAAAAGCCATTCCGTGAAGATGGGTGCAACCACTGTAGAGGTAATGTAAACTTTATACTTCCATTTGGGCACACACGGCTTGAGGAGAGATGTACAGTAATGTTTTTGTAATCTTATTTGTAAAACTTTCATTATTTTACTAGCTTCTATGACTTGAATTATATTTGTATTTGTACTGTGCGAATACAATGCACTTGCTAGAGAGAATAAATTGTGTGGGAGTGTGCAGTACAGGGGAGGGGGTGATGTGTGATGATCACAGGCTATGACCTATCTGGGAAAATACTGCCCGAATGACGACACTAAATGATAGATATGATAGGTCATGAGAAGGAAGACAATGAAAATTTAATTCCTTATATTTTTGCATTCTGTTGCCACAATTCGGAAAGGCACAAACAAAAAACATTTCTTCACTTGTAAACAAACTCCGATCATCAGTTCCGCACAGGATTTCAGCGTGAGACTACAGCTTGCCATCTAAAACACTATATAGGTGAATTTAAACCATGGCTAAGTTGCTAAATGCATCTTGTCCCTTGTCCACGTTGGACAGACATTTTAATTGCGTTTTGTCTGTTAAGAGGCACAAAAACATAACACTCTCTATAAATATGCCCCCATAGCTGCCGTTTTAGCTGAATGGAGCTAGGGGCATATTCTGTCACAGCTCCGCATCGCAAGCACCAATCCGTTTATTTTTATTTTTTTCTATAGACAGTCCTCACAAAAGTATAATGATCAAGATTAAAGGAGTAGTTCACTTTAAAAAAAAAAAAAAAAACTTTTGTTGATAATTTAAGAAGGAGTTCTCCTTCAAATCGGCTCAAAATATCAAACATGTTAGATCTCCTCCAATTGGATGGAATCATATTCTGAAATCTAAAAATGCTAAAATATGGACGATTGTGCATGCGCGCCATATTTACGAATGATTGTAATTCACTAATAAACATGTTTAACTCTCAAATTGTATTTTTACAAAACGTTTGAGAATCTGGAGAAGAGATTACGGATAGTTGCTTTTTACGTAATAATTACTGAAAAACCTGTGTTCTTCTGAAACTCACCTGAGAAAAGTAGGGAGATAAGGATGACACTCCTGGATGACATACACTGTGAGGTTTCTCGACTCATTTGTTAGGTTTAGTTTTTGATAAATCATGAGGATCATACTGTGGGCACAAAAAGTCAGCTCTGCCTCTTCATCAAGGTCTCGTACATAAATGCTGAAATCACAACCATCTCCACTGTCAAACAGTAGACCAAGATCATCAGACAAACCCAGACTATTATCCACAGAGAACTGACGATTTCCGGTCATGTTTGTGCCTGCAAAGAAAATGTATAAAACATATTAAAACGTTCCTAAAGTTCCTCAAACTGATAAAAAAAGCATGTAAAAAATGATCAAAATTCCTGTGGAAGGCATCTAGGTTACTAATGTAAACCCCATTCCCTGAAGAAGAGAAAGAGACGTTACGTCAGATGTGAACAGACAGTTTGGGATCTTACCTAAAAAGCCTAATTCTCTTAAAGTGTAAACAAAACAAGCCAATGGACATTGGCGAGCTAATTTTGCATCGCAAACCACGCCCCGCAAAGTGGCATGAATGGAAGTGCGGTGCATTTGCTAAGTTAAATTTTCCACAGAGGAGCCGAGACAGTGTGTCTCGCGTTTGTTCAGCAGTTGTGACGACGGGATGTGACGCCACAACTGATGTCAGTCAATCATGTTCGATATTATATCAGATGTGAACTAACGAATTGGGATCCTTTACAAAACGCCAAAAATTCAAGTTTCAAATTCCTTGTACATATGTTGGATCCCCCGTAGGGAAACCACAACACATACAAATGTCTGTCAGTGAGGCGCCGTGCACCAATGCCCAGGAGGAGGAAATGCTCTGAGTGAAGTGTGTCCTCACCCCAAGGGGGCATGGCTGGTCTTGAGCCTGAGACGCCAAGACTATGGCATCCACTATCCAGTGGGCCAGCCTCTGCTTGGAGACAGCCTTTCCCTTCGACTGGCCTTTGTAACAAACAAAGAGCTGGTATGAGGTCCTGAGGCTCTGCGTGCAGTCAATATATAAGCGCAAAGTGTGAACGGAACAGAGCAAGGGCTGGGTCTGCTTGCAGGGGCAATGCTTGTAGGTTCACCAACTGATCCCTGAAAGGATTATTGGGAACCTTGGGCACATTACATGTGAGTTGGCCAGCCCAAAAATCTAGGCACGTTTCATTGACTGAAAATGCATGTTAGTAATGAGTTAAGTCATCTGATAACCAATATTGTTAAAGCCTGGCAGAGGCGACAGTGGCAAGGAACCCAAAACTTCATCTAGAACAGAGAGAAAACATGGGGAGAACCCAGGCTCAGTCAGGGCGACAGTTCTCCTCTGGCCAATGAACGAACACAGTTTAATTAAGATTAAGACTGAAAAGAAAGAATGACTCTGATCAGGAATTTACTGGGTCTTCTCCGTGAGAAGAACACCAATCAATGAACAGGCACTTCAAAGCGTAAGCATGCCTTGTAGAGGGGGCTCTAGCTAAAGTGATCATGCCTAAGACTCCTGGTATGACTCCAGATATGTGTAGAGGTTCCAGAGGTCTGGACGAGGGTCCCATGAGGTGCTCCATCTCTGAGAAAGCAGGTCCTTCCTCAGAGGAATTCACCAGGGAGGGGCTGTCACGAGGAGCACCAGTTCTGGGAACCAGGTCTGGTTGGGCCAGTACGGCACAACTAACAAGACCTGCTGCTCCCTGACCTTGCACAGTGTCTTTTTCTGAGAAGGCTCACTGGGGGAATCGCATACTTGCATAGTCCCCGAGGCCAGCTGTGTGCCAGGACATCTGTGCCGAGGGTTCCCTCAGTCAGGGAGTAAAACAACCGGCTGTGGGATGTGTCCAGAGAGGCAAACGGGTCTACCTGTGTGGCTCTGAAGTGTCTACAGTTCAGCTGGACTGCCTTGGGCTGGAGTCTCCAATCTTTTGGGAGCATGGGCTGTTGTGAGAGCTCATCTGCTGCACGATTGAGCTCGCCTGGAATGTGAATGGTGCAAAGTGACCTCAGATGCTTCTGTCTCTTGAAGAGGAGATGGCGGGCAAGTTGTGACATGCAGACCACCCTCATGTTTGATGTACACAACGGCCACAGTGTTGCCTCTGCAACCTTCGTGAAGATACGAGGCAACAGTGACAGCCCTAAAGAGAGGACCTTGAACTGACATGCCCGTCCTTTGAACGCAAAGCACAGGAACTGTTTGAGTCAAGGGAGAATTGAGAAATGAATGTACATTTTCTTCAAGTTCACCGCTGCAAACCAATCTTGGGGACAAATGCATTCGAAGATGCATCTCTGCATTGACATCTTGAACGGGACCTTGTGAAGGGCCTGATTCAAGACACACAATGCTCCAAGTTTGGCAGTAACCCACCGCCTTTCTTGGGTACAATGAAGTATGGGCTGTAAAACCCTGTCTTTAGATATCGGTTCGACGGACCAGCTCAATCGCATCCTTCACTAGTATGCACTATGATCTCTGCACGCAGGACAGAAGCATTTTTGTCCGCCTGAGGTCGCTGAACATGAGAGGACACCCAGCGAACTGAATCGCACAGCCGATTCTGATAGTCCGAATGCGTACCCGCAGTGGGGCAGCATAGTGGAGCACAGGGGCCTGACCTGGAAGGCACAGTGTCCCGGAGTGGGGATCTGGTGTTCAGTGCAAAATTTCCCTGGCTTCACAAGGCAGGGGATGCGTGAGAAGGCATCAGGCGAGATCCCAATTTGTCAGTTTACGTCTGACACAACGTTAAACATTACTGACTGAAGAGTCTGAAGAGTTGTAATTATGGTCAAATCTAGCAGATGCCTTACCAGTATCGCAGGTCACTCCAGCATCCTCTTTATGTGTGCAGTCAGTAACACCCCAGCCTTTAAAGCAGCATTCAGACAGTAAGCTCTCCGAGCCACTACAGTTCATGTCATCCAGCCAGATTGGACCAGAGCCTTAAAAATATGAAAGAACAAATTTAATACTAATGTTGTTATCACAATATGTAACAATCAAATTATGTTCCTCAAGTTGCACCATACCTTCACCATATTGTCCTCCAGGCGTAACTGAGATTGCTCCAGGAAAACCCATCTGACGACACACCACTTGTGCTTCAGCCAGGTCCCATCCGTCATCACAGACTGTTCCCCACTGTCCATCATGATAGATCTCCACACGACCAGATGAAGGCAGATCTCCGACAAGCCTCACTCTGCCCTCTCGCTTAGGCTTTGACTGCTCATCTGCCACAAGTAATAAATGTATATTACACTGCTCGGCCAAAAATACTGATATCATTATTATTTTGATTATCATCATTATTATGATTATTATGTTTCTACCATTTTATGTGTTTGGGAACTGTTCTTCTAACCATAATTGACCTATGGCTAAGCCACGCCCCGTCCACTCACTCACAGACAAACAGTCAACATTCATTATGTTGTCATTATCATCACGTGTCTTCAATATCCGAACAATCGTCAATCATTTAATCTATTAAGTACCTAAATAACTGATTCAGTGATATTTGTGGCTCCCATATGAACACCACCACCACAAAGCATCTCGCTGCAGCCTGTGGTGAACATTCAGTCTGGCCCACATCCTTGTGTGACATCAGAAGCCACGCCCATGTCCAAATACAGAACAATCTCATTGGCCTGTTTTTTTTTTCCAAACCTGAGGTGCGTTTCCCAAAAGCATCGTTAGCCAACTATGGTCGCAAGTTCCGTCGTTGCCAATAGAGTTCAATGGAAATTGCGACCAACTTGCGACCATACGTAGTTGGCTAACAATGCTTTCGGGAAACGCACCCCAGTTCAGCCAAAAATCTGCCCTGTAGCTGATTCTTAAGATCATATGGGTCATGTCAATCACATTACTGAGTGCCCACACCAAACACTGATCATTGTAACATTAAACCTAAGAAAAAACTACATACTGAAACCTACCCTACCTATTGGACATGGATGTGGCTTCTGACTGGATGTGGTCGGGTAAGATGTTCACCGCAGGATACCCCACTTTGGGGACCGATGAGTCAAATACTTTGAGTAGCATGAACATAATTCAATTGAGTGAATGTAACTCATTAAAACATTGTAAATATATTGTCACATATTATTTTTAATACATGAAAAACAACCATTGCTTATGTATTATTCAATATTTTAATATATTCTGTCTATTTTTCAATACATTAAAAACATTTAATATACCTGTTTCCATAAGGGCAATGTCATTACCTTTGATTTTTTTAGACATGTTTTTTTTTTTTTTAGAAAATAAAATCAACATTAATTGCAGATGTATAAGTCATGGTAATTCAATGCAATTTCATTTGATGCATTAACATTATTTTAATGGTTGCTTGCTATTTAAGTATACATATATTTATATAAATGGTTCATGAAAATGTGCTCAAGCCCACATCAAACAAAACTGAGCAATTTGAAAAACAAATATATAAAGGACAATATAGGCTGTGTAAAATCAGATTAGCAGCTTTGCATCCAATATGTATTAGATAAATTCTTATCAAAACACATGCTGTTTTGTGTAGTATTCATACAGAAAATACAAATGATTAAGGTATGAAGTTCATATTGTAATTCAAATTTAAAGCAGTGGTATGTTCAGATACTAACCAAACAGAGTCCAATGCTGTGCTGACACAGGTAGAAACAGCAAGGTCCATAAAAGATACATAACCAATCGCTTGGCAGAAACTCTTTAAATCAGCAAATTAGGATGGAAAAGATTCATGAAAGTTCTAACAGAAAGACTTACAAGTCCTCTTGTATCTCATCTAAATATCTACCAAATCAGGTCAAGCTTTGTGAGATAGGTATCACTTACATGTTCTACCACTGTCCAATCAAATTTGAGGACTACCTTAAATTTCATTTCATGAGAAAACTAAAGCGATGTGGTGTGCAGACAAAACCTGTTTGACTGCTTTAGGTTTGCCACACACACATAAATCACAACAATGAACAATGCAAAGAGAAGGTTCCCTTACGTAACAAAAATTTATGGAAATATACTGCAAAATATAATGCAATATATTACATGATACATTTCCATATACTGTATGGGAAACTAGTGCTTATATTTTCCAATTTACTGCAATATATGAATTGTCCATATATAATTAATATTGATGTATATACAACATATCTAGAAATAAAGACTAAAATGTAATGTTCATAAAGTTTAATCCTTTATTGTGTACATACACTCACCTAAAGGATTATTAGGAACACCATATTAATACTGTGTTTCACCTTCAGAACTGCCTTAATTCTACGTGGCATTGATTCAACAAGGTGCTGAAAGCCTTCTTTAGGAATGTTGGCCCATATTGATAGGATAGCATCTTGCAGTTGATGGAGATTTGTGGGATGCGCATCCAGGGCACGAAGCTCCCGTTCCAGCACATCCCAAAGATGCTCTATTGGGTTGAGATCTGGTGACTGTGAGGGCCATTTTAGTACAGTCAACTCATTGTCATGTTCAAGAAACCAATTTGAAATGATTCGAGCTTTGTGATATGCTGCATTATCCTGCTGGAAAGTAGCCATCAGAGGATGGGGACATGGTGGCGATAAAGGGATGGACATGGTCAGAAACAATGCTCAGGTAGGCCGTGGCATTTAAACGATGCCCAATTGGCACTAAGGGGCCTAAAGTGTGCAGAGAACACATCCCCCACACCATTACACCACCACCACCAGCCTGCACAGTGGGAACAAGGCATGATGGATCCATGTTCTCATTCTGTTTACACCAAATTCTGACTCTACCATCTGAATGTCTCAACAGAAATCGAGACTCATCAGACCAGGCAACATTTTTCCAGTCTTCAACTGTCCAATTTTGGTGAGGTCTTGCAAAATGTCGTCTCTTTTTCCTATTTGTAGTGGAGATGAGTGGTACCCGGTGGGGTCTTCTGCTGTTGTAGCCCATCCGCCTCAAGGTTGTGTGTGTTGTGTCTTCTTCACAAATGCTTTGCTGCATACCTCGGTTGTAACGAGTGGTTATTTCATTCAAAGTTGCTCTTCTATCAGCTTGAATCAGTCGGCCCATTCTCCTCTGACCTCTCGCATCAACAAGGCATTTCCGCCCACAGGACTGCCGCATAGTGGAAGTTTTTCCCTTTTCACACCTTTCTTTGTAAACCCTAGAAATGGTTGTGCAAGAAAATCCCAGTAACTGAGATCAGATTGTGAAATACTCAGACCGGCCCGTCTGGCACCAACAACCATGCCACGCTCAAAATTGCTTAAATTACCTTTCTTTCCCATTCTGACATTCACTTTGTAGTTCAGGAGATTGTCTTGACCAGGACCACACCCCTAAATGCATTGAAGCAACTGCCATGTGATTGGTTGATTAGATAATTGCATTAATGAGAAATTGAACGGGTGTTTCTAATAATCCTTTAGGTGAGTGTATATTGCACATACCTGTTCCCATATTATTGTGATTGTGTAGTTATACCAGACTTCTACCTCCCAGCTTGCTATGCTTATGACTGTTAAAGGAGACTTTTTGAGTAAGGCTTCTCAAGTTTTGTAGATAAAACGTTTTTTTTGTTCAAAAGTCTTTGTTCACATAAACCAGACTGTTTGCTTTTTCATTGTATTCATATTCACGAGAACAATCCAGGGTGTTGGCTTTCCAGTGACTACTGTGATTAAACCTGTTTGAACCAGACCTGAAAAAAGAAAAGTTTGTATTTATGATCACATATATTATCAAATGAGACTTTTGCTCAGAGATAACTAAACAATTTTGTATCTGAACAGAAATTGAAACAACAACAATAAATTTAACTTTAGCAATCAGGTGGGGAGGAAAAACCCTGGGTGTATTAAAGACCACAGTAAAGACAGGACATTAGTTTATTAGTTTACTCATCTGAAGCCAGACCTCAGGACGTGCTTCTCAACACACTTTCAGTTGGACTGGATGTTTCTCACCCTGAGGCATCTCTCATGAAGTTTAAAGCTTAAAAGCTTTACACATTACATGCTTGACTCCAAGTCTATATTAAAACCAACAGGTTATAGTGAAACTCCTGAAAGGCTTATACTGACTAACTGTGAATAAAAATGAGCTTGGATTCCAAGAGTCAAGACGGTGACGATTTTTTCATTAAATGGAGCAAACTATCCTACGTGGAAAGTGCAATGTGGGATGGCATTGATGAGACATGGACTATGGGACTTGGTAAATGGTACAGAGACTGCTCCACGATCTGATCCAAGTAAGTTGGCAAGTTATATGGCTAAAAGTGATCGTCCACTGGCTACCAATGTACTGTCAATAGAACCGTCTTTGCACTGAGAGCCGGAAGATCAGGTGGAAAAAGTTGTTGGATCAGGTTCAGAAGAAAACTTGGGCAAATAAGCTAGCACTGAGGCGTAAACTGTAACTGTCGTTGAAATTGGAAGATGGAAACTCGGTTCAAGAGCACATTAAGGTGTTAACTGAAACATTTAATGCACTGTCAGTTGTGGGTGATCATATCGATGAGGAAGATCGCGTGGTGCACCTGCTGGCCAGTTTACCTGACTCGTTCAACGTCACTGCCAGTGGTGGACAGGAACGAAGTAAATGTAATTTGTTACTGTACTTAAGTAGCTTTTTTACTTATCTGTACTTTACTAAAGTATTTAAATTTGGGGAGACTTTTACTGTAACTCCACTACATTTCCTCGAAGTGAAATATCTTTTAACTCTACTACATTTTCATATCAGAGAGCAGCAACTATTATTGCAGCAATGATCGGTAAATATTGATGCATAATATACATTATTATGTTGACACTAAAATGACTTGCACATAATAGCATTTTTTTCTGTAGCACAAACACTGCTTTAATATGTGTGTTTAATTTTGGAGGGAAATTGGCAGCTCACATGACATATACCGTATATATACTGTATATATATATATATATATATATTCTGTGTGTGTGTGTGTATATATATATAATGGCGTTGTGCAAGTTTATGTGAATGTATCAAAACTTTAGGATGTTAATAATTATGACCAGACACTCGAGAAAAATATGGTAACACTTTACAATACGGGTGCACTAATATGCATTAATTCATGCTTAACTAATGCACAGATAATCATGAGTTAATGTATAACTAATGAAGAACTAAACCATTAATTAATGATTACTGCATCAGCAACTAATAAAGAGTCTATATGATTAATAGATTAAGTAATACATGAATTTCTATTAATTCAATGTGTCATTGTGTATTAATTCCTTATTAACATATTTTATTAACTAACAGTGTAAATTAATGTGTTAATTACCACTATTAGTCAAAGCTATGCACTTCAACTTCCAGTTGTCTGCTTTAATTAATCATTAGCTAATGATTTGCAAAGGTATCATTATGTTATGACTTTACTTGTTGAGGCACATCATTGTTGACTAGTCATTTAGTAATTGTAGTAATTTGCACACGAATTTGCACTAACAATGAAGTAATTAATCATGTATTAATGCATATTAGTGTAACTGTCATATTATCTGGAAGTTGAAATACAAGGCTTTGGCTCATTCTGGTAATTAACATATTAATTAACACTATTAGTTAAAAAATGAGTTATTATGGAATTAATCCACAATTACATATTTAATTAATAACAATTAATGTATAAAATAATAATTTAACCTTACAGACTCTTAATTAGTTCCTAATGTGGTAATAATTAATGAATAGTTTAGATAATCATTAGTTACACATTAATTCAGTATTATCTGTGCATTAGTTAAGCATGAATTAATGCTTATTAGTGCACCTGTATTGTAAAGTGTTACCGAGTCTTGTGACAAATTATAATAGGAAATTATAGCCATATAAAAAAAAAATCATAGTACTTGCATACTTAAGTACATTTGAAGGCAAATACTTTTGTACTTTTACTCAAGTGAATGTTTAAAGGCAGCACTTCTACTTGAGTAATATTTTACCTTGAGTGTACTTTGTCCACCACTGGTCACAGCACTTGAAGCAAGTGTGGATGTACTTAAAATGGAGGTAGTCACGGAACGATTGCTGCATGAAGAACGTAAACTGAGAGAATGCGATGGTGAAAACACGTTAAAACTCTGACTGGAAAACAGTTTGTGAGAGGAAAAGGCCCAAAGTGTCACAACTGCAGAAGGTATTGACATATCAAGCGTGACTGCAGAGATTCAACAAAGAGAGTAAGTAGGTGAGCTATTAATACAAAGCAAACATGGCCCAAAAAAAACAAGACAGTGACTCAGATAGTGAGAGTGTTGGACTAATGGCGAGTCATGCGCTATCATCAAGTTCTGATGAAAGAATGGAAAGATGGATTATAGATTCAGGAGCAACCTGTCACATGTGTAATGACAAGAAACAGTTTGTTGAGTTTAAAAGCCTAGATCCATCACGAGAAGTAACACTTGGAGATGATTACTCTGTTGAAGCAACGGGACGTGGGGTTGTGCGGCTGAAGATGGCATTGTCTGCTGGTAAGACAAAAGAATGCAAGCTAAATAAAGTTTTGTATGCACGATTACCATACAACTTACTGAGTGTGTCCAAGGTACTCATCCTCAAAAAAAAAAAAAAAAAAAAAAAAGACAACAGATGCTGCATCACAGATGTTTATCAAAAACTGATTGCTACTGCAACAAAAGTTGCATGTAACAGAAAATGTTAATTTGCATAAAGAGACTAAGGAACAAACCTGACACCAATGGTATGGTCATCTAGGTCAGCCTTTCTCAAAGTGGGTGCCGCGGCACACTGGGGTGCCCCCTAGCTGTGTCAGGGGTGCCGCCAAAAAATTACGTAGGCTAAAAAAAATGTGGAAAAAAAAACCCATGAAAAAAAAAAAACAGCTGACATTTCATATATAAATATATTTGAATTTACATTCTTCTTTTTAAACATATGAACATATTAATAAAATTGTAAATTCATTTTAGATAAACATATAAAATTAATCATAAAAAAATCCGTCTCACAAGACCGAAGAAAGACACACACAACTTGACGCAAGTGACGCAATCCATAGCAACGCGTTATAGCAACACCTCAGACTGACAGAAACGTAAAAATAAACGTGAATTTAGGCCACTTTAGTTACAGCATTATGGATCGTTTTTTGAAAAGAAAATCCCCACAAGAGTCTGGGATTTTTATTTTATTTTATCTGCATCCTGCACTTCATTTGAGTTCTGCTGGTCTGGATTTGTTATTGGGTTCTTGTATTGGGCGGTCCACCTCTTACGGTTTTATGGCGTTTGTGTCTCTGATTAATTATTTTGTGAATTACTTTGCAAACCTGTGTTTTTAAAGGTAGTACTATACAGTTTTTATTATTATTGTTATTTACAGTTCATATTATGCTCTGTTCATTACTGTTCTGTCTAACTAAACAAGACATTTGCATTTAAATTTGGGTTATGCAGTGTTTTTAAATTATATTTTACACTGGGGTGCCTTGAGATTTTATGCACTTTTGAAAGGTGCCCTGACTGAAAAAAGTTTGAGAAAGGCTGATCTAGGTGTACAAAATCTGAAGAAGCTGTGTAATGAGTGTCTGGTTGATGGCTTTGACTTTGATGTGTCAAAATCAGTGTTGGGAGTAACGCATTACAAAAGTAATACATTACAGTAACATATTACTTTTTGCTGTAACGCAGTAGTGTAAGGCATTACTAATCAATTTTCAGTAATATTTTACTCGTTACATGTTCAGTGAGGCTTGTATTACAGTTGTATTACAGTGTATTGTCTGCTTTTACTTCTTAAAGGCAACAGACTATGTGAAAGTTTCAAAGCAGTCTTTTAGTGCCAGTTCAGAGCGGTCGCGTCTGTAACATTGTTTTTTCCTCATAAATGCGAACACGAAAACTAAAATAAAATGAATATTTTAAGTTCTATGGAGACTGGAGAGCCAACCCTTCCTCATCTGATTTGCGCAGTGTAATTAACAGAATTACAAAAAATATATTTTACCTCCTATTTTTTGTCACGCATGAATGTGTGTCTTTTCCCTAATATTAAAAATAAAACATAGACTGATATTTGTCTAATGTCTGGAGTCCTTTAAGGAAGTAGCCTATATACGTTTCAATACATGTATTTTCTGAGAATTTTTATTTCAAGTTTTGACTGCAAATGTCATCATGTCCATAATGCTGGACTTCCCCAATTTTAAATAATTTATCCTCAACTAGTTTTCGTGGTGTAGGTC
Source organism: Pimephales promelas (assembly GCF_016745375.1). Next base: position 808,367 of record NW_024121135.1, read on the forward strand.
TACGTATTTTATAATGTTAACTTCAAATAATACTAATAGCCTAATTTTAAGATAAGGTAGCATTGGATCTGGACGGTAAGGAGAATAACGCTGGAGTTGGAAGAGGTGTGTCGCGATTCTGTAGGTTCGTGGATCTGAGTCGTGTGGCGAATCGCGATTTCGGTTTCATATTGCATATCGTTACAGCCCAAAAGTTAAGTTCTACTTAGTTATTTTGGTGAAAGTAACTCAAAAGTAATACATGAGTAATGTAACGCATTACAATTCTGGGACAGTAATATTGTAAGCTAATGAATTACTTTTAAATAACAGTAACAAGTAATACCTAATGTATTACAGTTTGGAAGTAACTTGCACAACACTGGTCAAAATACATAGACTTTTATGATTCATGTGCTGAAGGAGTGGGACTTTGAGTGGGACTTAATATTATATGACATTCATTGATGAGAATACTTAATATGAATGGTTGTATGTTCTGAAGCAGAAAGAAAATGTTTTTCAGAAGTTCCTAGAATGGAAAGCCATTATAGAACAATCTCCTGGAAGACAACTGAGAGTTTTATGCACAGATAATGGAGGAGAATATACCTTGTCTGAGTTTCAAAACTTCCTGAAGAAAGGAGGAGTTTAACATGAGCTCACAATACCGAAGACTCCTGAGCAAAATGGAGTAACTGAACGAATGAACAAAACACTGACGTGAGATCAATGTTAGCAGATTCAAAGCTACCTCGGCAGTTCTGGGCGGAAGCACTTTCAACATCTGAGAAACGTCCAAAAACCAGAAGCTGAAGAAATCTTGACAGGTCAGACAACATATGCCAAAAATGAAAATCAGAATGGAAAATTCTAAGCCAGTAAGCACACCAGTAAACTCGAAGCTTGTCAAACTCTCTGATGACAAAGAAGGACTGGATCCGACACAATTTTCAGTCACAAGACCAGACTTATACTGTAATGAACAAAACATTCAATACTAACATTTCTCTCAAGATCTCAACATGTTCAATAATTACAATCCAGTTTAAATATGTATTTCATACTAGTCACCATTGAGAACTAACAGAGGTTTAGATGTTAAAGTTTTATAGAAAATAATAAAGTTACCATACTGTCACCATTATGGTGATCAGTGTTTGCTTTAGTTGGGCTCTTGACCCTTGACTTTTTAAGAAGGCCACCAAATGATGACTTGATCATCACTAAAAAGGGACCATCTTTTGTATTTTTGTAAGTTTTTGAAAATGGTCTCAGTGTAAACAAGTTTTTGAAAGCAATCTCTGTGTACACAACAAAAACGTGAATCTCTGAAGAAGATGACATCACAACTTGCTTATTACATGTTTAATTTCATCACTATCTAATGGCCTGGCTGCATAATACAGCTGAAGACATTATTTCCGCATATCCGTGGCGTGTAAATGCAATATTTACTATTAAACAACTTATATTAACTTTAATCCCAGTGAATCAGACCACTAAATGATGACTAGATCATCACTAAAATAAGGACCATCAAAATCTGTTTTTTTTTTTTTCCATAATAAACATATATCAGAGAAACACAGTTACAGAATCCAAGTGATCAGGAGGCCAATTTAGGGGCTGTTTACATGACACTGTTTTCAACTAAAAACGTAAAACTTTTTATTTGTTTTGGCCGTTCATTTACACTACAATGGTGCTTTGTGTGTCTGAATACACAAACTTCTTAAAACAGGTTTCAACGTGCACATTTTTTTGAATGGTCTCCATGTAAAAAACAAAAATGTGAGTCTCTGAAGAAGATGACATCACTTATTACATATTTTTCATCCCCATCTAATGGCCTGGCAGCAGGATAGAGCATTTTAATTAATTTCCGCAAATCATCTAAGTATATCGTTGTTATAAATGTAACCTCACATACTGATCAGCATAATGGTGGCAATGGTGGCATAATGGTGGTTTTATTTTCAATAAAACATTACCATATAATCCTCTGTTAATTGTCATTTAGAACATTTATATGAAAAAAAAAAATAAAGTCTGGATTGTAATAAATGAAGATGCAGAGATCTTTAGATATCCATTAGTATTTAATTTTGTGTCAGGATATAAAGTCGGCATGAAATCAAATTTGACAAATCATCTTTTTGTATGTAATATTCAGCCCAATCTCATCCTTTAGCGTCACATAGAATGCTATATGACAAAACGGCGCTATACTACGCACATGGCACCCTTTATCGTTAATATTCACGCGAACTCAAGGCGTCATAAATCCTTTAACGTAATATGAGACTACCCTACCCTACCCCACATCTAAACCTAACCATCACAGCGCGTGTTATGTTAACGATAACGGGTGCTATGTGCGTAGTATAGCGCCGTTTTGTCATATAGCGTTCTATATGACGCTTTTTTTTTAATTCATGTACCCTTAAAATCTTTAATCAAATACAGTACCCTTCCCTCCCCCATCGAAATGACCTCTCTTCTCTTTCGGTCACGTGGAATGGCGCAAGGGAGTGGCTAGATCCGATGAGGGTGCAGCTATCTGTGCACCACCTCTCAGAGAATCGCATTCAAAATTGCCTCCATTTTGTTTGCAACGCCCAAACTCCAACAACCCAATAAATTCCTGAAGGACGAAATCAAGCCCTGCCCTACATTTTTTCCTAATTTCAGAAGCCGTATATGTCACAACAAGGAAAAATGACAATCTCAATTTCCGTTTCATGCTGACTTTAAAGGGTTTCTGTTGTCAGAGTTTTGTGGGTCACCCATTGTGCTGAAGAGTAGCGCCTGTGCTTCAGTCCAGACGGGCCAGAAAACATTGATGTTATGATGCATGTTGCTGAGATAGTTATGGAAATTCACACGTGTTTAACTGCTTTTGTTGGTATAGAAATACCTGTTAATTAACTGTTTTACTGTAAAATGTTTAAAGACTTTCTGTAATTTTTTATTTATTTATTTTTTATTTTTTTGCAAATTAGGTCATTTCATTGTTTTAATTTGGCAGGCGTAGCTGACAGTCATTAACTTTATTTTGTGTGTGTAAATAAGGCTACGTTTCGGGGTTTCTGGTTTACCTAAACCTTTGAGTCGGTTCCAACAATAAAAGATATTCCAGGCCAGTTATGGGTGATTGGTTAGTGATTGTAGTGATTGTGATTGGCTGAGACTCGGGTCATGTATGGCCCATGTGTGGCTCTTGTCTTTAATCCAGATCTGTGCCACTCCAGGGCCATCATTTTTTGTGGCATGTTGGCCGTGGGAAAATGGGCTGTGTGGACCAGAGCTGGGTCAGAAAAACATGCGAGCAATAAAGAGAATCAAACTAACAGAGATGAAAGAAAAATATTTATTTTTCAGAGCACTTGCAAAGCATTTTCATTGCTAAAACAATTAAATGAAAACTTTAAAATCAAGTCAATCGTTTAAGAAATATAATTCAAGATTATAATGACAGGCATTTTAAAAAAGAGACTTGATTGAATCTAATGGAATTAATCAGACTGAAAATGCCTTTAGGAAACTACAGTAGCCAAAATGTAACTGCAGTCAGATATACACTGGACGCACTACAAATCTAAAACTGTAGTCATCAGGACAGGGGTTCGGCAGGCCCATACTGCTGTTGTTTGGAATCACTGCCATGTCATTTTTGAATTCTTGGACATGAAAGACATTGTTTTGATTTTTACAGGTGAGAATCAACCTGTTGTTGAAGCGAATGGTGTTCGTGTAACGGTTCTGATTACCACTTGCAAGGAACCTTGCGACAGGAAAAGATGTACATGAAACACCATAGTTATAGCATTCCTGAATACTCAGAAAAACCTGGGCTTGCCACTGGACCCTCTGATCTTTGTAAAGAGCACTAGGATGTGCACGAGTGGAGAAGGATTGGATTCTGTTATTTTGGCCATAGTTGTAGTGATTCCTGTTGTACGAGTAATTGTTGGTTGTGTCATTGAAACATACACTCCACTCATCAGCAGTGTAGATTCTGGGCAGATAATCATTACTCATGTTATCCATTTTATTCCTGATCTTAGAGAAAGGCAGAGCATTGAACTGAAAACCTCTGAGCAGACCAGTTAGGTACAGTTTCTCATGATTCTGATGGAGAACACTTGAGGAAAACTGCATTTCATACAGTTTATCCACTGGGATCAGGAGGAAGCGGATGTGATTCAGGAGGCTGGCCTGTTGTTCTGAACTAATCTCATCACTTTTGTCTTGGATCCATCTCTCCAGTGCTTCAAGAAGTAAAGCTTCATCCTCCACAACCAGGTCTGAGCGCTGCAGCAGAGCGTCCATCATGTGAAAGGAGATGGTGCTCCATAACGGAGAGTTTATGAGGAACTCACAGTTCCAGGAAAGATACTGAAGGACATTCTCCTGCAGAACAAGGTCACCTGTGCGGACGCCATACTCGTACATTGATACCTGTGTCCGGAAGGTGTTGTCTTCTGGAAGGAGTGAAGTGAAGACCCTGCCAACATCCTCCATAAGAGTCTTCACTCCGAAGATAAATGACAGCTGATGGAGACATTGAGCCGATGTGATGGAAACATCAATCTGACGTGTGTACAAATACCTGAGAAAAATAATTCAGACACTGTAAGCATCTATCATCCATAATATAGTCAGTAGATTTATGATATACACTATTCAAATCAACATTCTTGATGAATTGAGACAAGTGGATTGAGCTACAAATTGAATTGATCTCAAGAAATGTACCTAAGAAAAGCAGAGACATGAGGGTGGCACGTCTGGCTGACATCCAATGTGAGGTTCCTGGACTCATTTGTTATGTTTAGTTCTGGATAAATCATGAGGATCAAACGGTGCACACAAAACTGCAACTCTCCCTCTTCACTGAGGTCTTGTACATTAATGTTGAAATCACAACCATCTCCACTGTCAAACAGTAGACCAAGATCATCAGACAAACCCAGACTGTTATCCACAGAGAACTGACGATTGCTGGTTATGTTTTTACCTGCAAAGAAAATAATAAAACTGATTACAATTATCTAAATAATAGATGTGCACAACTGCAAATATTTCTCTTGTAGCCATTTTTTTACCAGTCTCGCAGATCACTCCTGCATCTTCTTTATGTGTGCAGTCACTAACACCCCAGCCTTTGAAGCTGCATTCAGACAATGAGCTTTCTGAACCTTTACAGTTCATGTCATCCAACCAAATTGGACCAGAACCTTGAAAAATAGATAGAATTTGGAGTAAAAAAATTAAAAATAGACAATTATTGTACTACTGCATTGAAGGGCAGATTGCAAATGGAGTCATATATTTGAAATACTGCAACACTGAAGACATGGTTGCTGATGCTGGCATATTCACTAAAGGTAGTGAAGGTAGTGAAGAAAAGAAGCTGAGACAGATGGCTGTAGTAAAAACTGTTAATTAATCATTAATTACACAAAACTTCAAAGCTGTTTTAGATCACGTGGTCTCAAATGTGAATTGCTCCTTCAAGTTTGATAATATAACCACTTGGTGGAGCTCTAAGCATAGAGGTCGTTCTTCACAGAGGAAGAGATGTACATGTTATTGAACCAAAACAACATCTGATCTCTTCATGTCATGTGTCTCAGAAAAGTGTGGAGTTAAGTCCTCCAGAAAGGACAAAGACTGAATTTGTTGACAATTATCATAATGTGTAACAATAAAATGGACTGAGGATCACATACCTTCCCCATATTGTCCTCCAGGCTTAACTGAGATTGCCCCAGGGAAACCCATCTGACGACACACCACTTGTGCTTCGGCCATGTCCCATCCGTCATCACAAACTGTTCCCCACTGTCCATCATGATAGACCTCCACACGACCAGAAGAAGGAAGATCCCCCACCAATCTGATGCTGCCCTCATGTGTTGGCTGCTTTGCATGGCGATCTTCATCCAGCAACAGATTTAAAGATTAATATATTTTACTGAAAAACATGCTCACAAAAAATTACTGGAAACAAACAATAGAGCCATTCACACTCTTTTCAAAAAGCCTCCAGGACGGTGCTGGTTCAGGTAGCCAGGGCAACACATTCTCATCCCAAGACGTCAACTAACTGACGCTTTTTACCATACGTCAACATCCAACGTTTTAGAGTACCCTTTAACGTCAGTTAGATGGTGATCTAGGATCCTGTTGTAACTGAGTTGTAACTGCCAGATGAACAAAGAGAAAATGTGATCAGAAGTTGTTGGTTATGTTTTGACATAATCATAATTTTACCTGAATCACAAAACTAATTTAGAGCCTAATCTCTGACTTATATTTATATTGTCGATTGCAGCATCACAGTGATTCTACAGCATAAGAGCCAGAATTTTCAATATATTCCAAAGGATTTCATAAAACTTGTTCTGATAAAATAATTTAAAAAATGTGTAAGTTCAAACAGACATTAAGCAGGAGTGTATGAATCTCAACAATGGTGACAAATGAAATATTTAATTAGGAAAAGGACAGTTCATATCATAATTTATTCATACTGCAATACATGATGGGAGCAATGAATGAGTTTTGATTGGTGGCACCCAGAATGCACTGCAATATGGTTTATTAGCGTCACCATTGTTGAGATTCACAGGCTGAATCTTGATGTGACTTAATAAAAAAATCTAAGTCTTTTGAACAGAAATATTAATAATATTTAGGATTCTAAAGAAAATGCTACAAATTGTATGCTGTAGAATCAACAGGCAGCTGTAATCAACAAGGTTAACCAAATTATCTAAATGAGTCCTCTGTAGTAAGTCACTTTGGTAAAAAGCATCTGCTAAATGTAAATGATGTTTTGTGATTCAAGTCAATTGATGATTACGGCTAAACATAACCATCACCACCTGAACACCATTCTATTTGTTCATGTGGCAGTTACAACTCAATTCTAACAGTCAAACAAAATCTAAAGTTAATAATTCAAGGGTCAAGAGCCCAACTAAAGCAAACACTGATCACCATAATGATAACTTAAAATTTGATTTTCTCCATTAGTGATTCTGCTTGTTAACATCAGGTGTCTTCAATAATGGTCAATCATCACACAATTAATGACATAATTATCTAATTAATTTTAGCAGTCTTCAGTGTTCATTTAACACTTATATTTGAACACTTTAACTCTTTGATTGTGGAGTCAAATAAACTCCCAGGAGAGTTATTTAACACTGTGTAAGATAACATTCTTGTAACATTACACATTACATCGCAATCAAGGCTTTAATGAAGAGATGCGCATAACAATGTCATGCGATATATTGCCCAGCCCTATGATATCCTCAAAAAATTTTGCGAACGTTGATTTGATAATGTTCCTCCTTTGTTATTATGGAACATTGTATAATCTTTTATCTCAACAGCTTTCCCAAAACATCCTCAAAATGTTACAGTTAAAATATTATATCTTAGTTTACACTTAACCTTATAGAAACATTATTTGAAATGAGAAAACATCCTTAAAACATTCTTTGAACATTTCTTTAAAACATTAACCAAATAGGGAATGTTAGTCAATGTTCTAAGAACGTTCCCTGGTAGCTGTGTTTACCTTTAGCGACAGTAGATTCAGTAGACACGGGTAGATTTAGGTCTGATTTAGGGTTAGGATTAAATAGCATCGCCCCCCCCCCACCCGGCCCCAAAGAATATCTTGAGGAGCTCCGGGCGTCGCACAAATGGACTCTGGATGGGGACAGAGACTGAAGCCCCCATTGGACTCTGAACAAGGATGGAGACTGGAGCCACTTCTGGGCTCTGGACGAGGACAGAAAATTGAGTCACCTCAGGACTCGGGCTGATAACAGAGACTGAAATGCCCTCAGGACTGAGCATGAGGACCCAGACTGGAGGCTCAGTCGCGGCGGTCGTTGTGGATGAGGGCTAAGGTGCAGCAGCGGCCATCGTGGACAAGGGCTCAGGCGCAGCGGCGGCCATCTTGGACAAGGGCTCATGCACGACAGTGGCCCTCTTGGGAGAGGGCTCTCGAAAGGCAGCCATGACAGAATGAGACTCTGGAACGGTGACCATGATGGGACGAGACTCTGGAACGGCGGCTTTCTTGGGACGAGGCTCTGGAATGGCGGCCATCTTTGGACGAGGCTCTGGAATGGTGGCCATATTGGGACGAGGCTCTGGAATGTCGTCGAGTTCGCCGTCGCTGGGATGACCGATGTTGAACGGGGACTGAATGCTGGCCAACACACACTCAATAAAAGCCTAGAAATTCTCCTGAGGTCCCACACCGGGCTGTCATGCCTTCATCTCCCCATTGAGTGCTGTGTGGAAGAAAACACTCAATGATCGGTCGGGGAAGGATGTATGGCACGGCAGGCCGAGGAACGCTGTGGTGTGGGCCTCAAAAAAATCCTAGTCTTAGTCCAGGCAAAGCAGAAGCACTGTGATCATGAACATGAGCAGGTGGGAAGTGGGAGATTGATGGGAGATGAAGTGCAGAACTGTGACAATGTAAATTCTTATACTTAGATCTTATAGGAACTCTTTATTAAATGGTAAAGTTATCCCATGGGATAAAGTGTGGTTGTTACCAGATGTTTCATATTAGGAATAAGGTTACATAAATATCTTTTAAACTCAACTTTATCCAGCTAATCATTCTTTACAAATATACAGTATATATATATATATATATATATATATATATATATATATATATATAAATTTAACCTGTAATTTCTGTAATAATTATCACAAAATCACCTTGGATTTATTTTGGTATTGTAGTTTTTCTATTATACTGTGGTATAAGATACATACATTTATGAATTAAAATATTCAGTGTTGAGACCATCAGTTTCTCTCTTAAAGATTTACACTTTCCCAGCCAGCACAGCCATGTGGGGCCCACGTGGCTGTGCTGGCTGGGTTGGTTGGGATGATCTAAAATTTTAAATGTATTTATACTTTTGACCAAATGTTACATTTATAAATATAAGTTTACCGACCCAATTTTATACGCTTGTTGACTGAAGTAAGGCTGTATATAAACAGTATTAGAAACTACACTTTTATTCTTAAACACTTTTATTCTAATATTTATGATATTAATGAAAGAAAAGGTTTACTAACCAAATGGCGTCCAACGTTGTGCTGAAACAGGAAGAAACAGCAGAGGCAACAGAAAGTGCATGATTCTTCTCATGCTGGAAATATTGCAGGCAGCAGAGACAGGAACACAATTCTCAGCTGAGTGAGTAACAAAACGTCTTGCCTTTCCTTTATATAAGGATACAAATATTTTGAAACGTAGTACTTAGTATTTGAAGTTTTAGTACTGCAAATATGCATTTATACAATAACTATCTGTCAGGTATCTGTCTAAGGTTAGTATCAGAAAAATGTATTCTTTAGTTAATCATTTCACACAACCTTTGCTCTGTTGTTCCGTCCGTGCTGCTTCAGATCCTTTTCATGCAGTCCAACTTGGGAAGAATGATACAAACACAAAATGGTATCTCCTTCTTCATTAAAGAATATTGGTCAGAAGACACACAGTTTATAAAATCTTCTTGTTATGCATATTCATTTGATATAGAACACTTTAACAATTGATTGGGTAAACAAATGTGCATGATCATAAGCCATCCTACTTCCTTTTACCATATGTGGATGCTTTTACCTCTTTTCAAGGACAAATGTCTCAACGAGTAGATAAAAAACATGTTGAAACACAGTTGGTGCTCTAGCAAGGAAAACAAAACTAAGAGAATGATTGGGGGAGAAACTCTGCCTTAACTCCCAGAGGGGATTGCGTCAGGGATAAGAATAGCCAGGGGCGGATTAAGAATTCAGAGGGCCCTGGGCACAATGTCTGGTGTTTTAGGATATCAAACAATTTTTTTTATAATATTAATTTATTTAATTATTCCTATGACTTAAAGGTGCCCTCTGGCATTTAAAATCAAATCATACAACATATTCCATACCAGATGGGGGCAGTATAGAAAATACCAGAAATACCTCCATGGCCACGCGCACTCACATGTCTTCAAACAACACGGGCGAGCGCTGTGTTGCTCTGTCTCCCTCGTGCATATTAATCAAATCAATTGACACGATAGTAAAAGGTTAAAAAAGAAGACCGCAGTTTCACGAGGAGCATTTGAAGATTTTTACAGATTAGAGACTAAATGAACAACATCTCAATACTAAATTATAAAGGCCGTCTCATAGACAAGTCGGTGCATTTCGACGCATTTCGGAAAATTAAAGCCCAGGCTATTATTTCTAGTTTTATGATATTCGTTTTGTTCATATTACATTTTTATCATTAGTTTGAATTAATTTGACAGACAGCATTCCCTGATGTGGACCAAGCTAGCGTCTTTCAGAGCTGCCAACTCTCACAACACTTTTCACACACTCTCACGCCACACACATCAATTTTGTCATGCACAGAAAAGGACACGGAGACCGATGTCAGCTCAGATTCTGTTAATTTTAGTACGCAATTCAAACAATAAATACAGTATTGGCGCTTTACACGACAGATCCCTAACGCACGTGAACCGATCATCTCTACTAGCTAATGGTAAAAGAACACGAACACTGTTGAAAGATACAGTATGTTACAACTTACCAAAATGTATTCCTCATGCATAATATCGACCAATCATTTTTTTGAACTCTTCCCTGAACTGAAATGTAGTAGTGGGCTGTATTTTCCACACGACTGACATCAGGTTCCAGTACACAGAGAATGACGGGCTCTGGTACACACAAGCCGCCGACTTACTCTCGTCTGTTGCAGTTTGGCTGGTGGTAATGTTGCCTGCCCGCATACCGCCTCCCATGGCCGAAAGTGGTATTACGACACCTGCCGGGCCGGGGCTAGTAATTTAGCATGCTAATTCAGGTTAATATCTCGGCAGCACTATAACTTGTCATTTTTGTAATGACATCATCAACCTTATTTCTTCTCATTCTTTTGATGCGTGTAGCTCATTTTTGGGATATTTTAACCTCAATTTTTACAGATGGCACCTTTAAAATCCATGTAGACCTAGCCTGTAAATGTAACCTAAAAGTATTTTGCATTAAATTACACAGCATAGGAAAATTACAATACTTTTGTCCTAATTTCTTCAATTGCCAGAAATAAGAGAGCATCTAAAAGAGCACGAGTGTCTTTTTAAAGGTGTCTCGTTCTACTTGCGGCTCATGCAGAGCCAAGCTCAGTGTCGGAGACCGCCACATTATTTGCACTCTCTACCTGGGCCAGGAACACACTGCTCTTGCCCTCTCTTTGGGAGGATGTGTGCACTGCAAGGTAGCTTCCAATGTCGACCCGGCGGGCTCGACTCGAAGCATTTCATGATGAAGTTGTCTCACCACCCTTTACTGGACCGAGCAAAAAGAAAAAGCGCCGGTCTCAAAGACCACCGGATTCCGGATTCCCTCACTCGAGCCTCGCCCTCGCCCCTTCTCACCGATGCGCAGCCACCGGCTACGGCCCGCCCTGCCGTCGAGTCTGAGGATGAGTCGTAAGGACCCGCTGCAGAAGACAGCTGTTCAATCCTGGCTTCCGATAGTGAGGAGTGGTCGAGCTCGCAACGCTCCAAAAAAGTAAGAAAATATTGTACCCGACCCTCTTCCTGACCGTATTTTTTAAAAGTAGTACATGCTCATCGTAGCGTCATTGGGCCATAATAACAACACAGCATCGCAAGAAGACGTAGCCTACATATAACAAAGGCAGCACTTTGGTCATCATCTTTCATTATTTCGGTAAATGTCTCCCACACTTACTCTTTCTATTTGTGTATTTGCGGAGCTTCCACTCCCCAGTCTTCACCTTTTCTCTTGCCGCCTCCATCTCTCTGCAGACTAGTGATCATAGACATGGCCGGTTCGTGAACGAATCGGTTCTTTTTAATGAACCGGTCGAACCAGTACGCTAAATCGAACTGAATCATTCGCATCAGTTCACGTCTTGCGTCAGTGCTGATCCACAAGTTACTACAGTTACTCACTTTCAGACATGCCTGACAGTCCCTCCGAGTTGAAATAAACCAATATCCCGAATTATATTTTACTCCAGTAACTCTAACAGTTCACTGAACTGAGACATGTTGTTGATACTGCTGATACTGCGCATCCGCGTATAGTAACGAACGGAGAGGTACAGCGGTTCTCGGATCACACCAGTACAGAACTGAGAACTGTTTAGACTGAGCTTGTGTGTCATCTTCGTGCCAGTTATTCAGCCAATAAATAAATTCGGCCTATATATTTCATAGAAAATTCTATCTAGTACTATATAAATACAAAGGTTTAATTGGCATTTTTTTCCAAACGACCTGACCGACCGCGACCCAAATATCATTAAAAATATTTTTGGATGACCCGTAACTGCGGGTAACCGCGGCGCAGGCACGCGCTCATTTTGGATCAACCCGTGCATCACTGGTGTGGAACAATTTCAAAGTGAATGGCTTTGGATTAGGAGAATAAGTTTACTTGTAGTCGCCAAGTTACTTATAGTCAGTTGAATGTCTGTTGGGGGACCAAATAAATAAAGTGTTATCAGATATTAAGCTGATCGTACTAATACTCTAGTCTACTAATACTCTAATGACAGTTAGTTGACATGTAATTGAAAAGTTACTTATAGTTAGTAAAGTGGACTATCGAAATAGTGTTACCAAAGTAATTTAATCAAGGACCTAAAAACCCGTATATAAAAATATTTAAATCATGTTTTTTTGTTGTTTTTTTATTAAGTACTCGGCATCGGTATCGGCGAGTACTGAAATGCAAGTACTCGTACTCGTACTCGTTTTCCAAAAAAGTGGTATCGGTGCATCCCTAGCCGTTACAGACATGAGGAGTGCGACGGATCTCTCCCTTCGCACTACTAAGTCTGTGGCTCAGGCCCTGGGAAGATGCATGGCCTCGTTGACTGTTACAGAGAGGCACATTTAGCTGACGCTGGCTGACATTAGAGAGTCTGAGCGATCTGTTTTCTCTCCCACACTGGTCTCTTCGGCCCAGCAGTGAACGGGATCGTTGACCACTTTTCTGAGGTACAGAAAATGTCGCAAGCCATGAATTTGTTCCTGCCTCGCCACGCTCGCTCACATGACCAGCCGCCTGCACGAGCCACCGCACAGCGCCCAGCTCAGCTCAGACAGTCCAGCCATTCTTCGCAGCGACAGGGCTGCCGCACTAGATCAAGCTCAGCCAACCGTAGCAGGCCGCACCCTCCACGTGGGCCACCTAAGATCCCGCTGAAACCTGAGCACGCGAAGTCCTCCTAGCATCAGCAGGGGGAAACTTGAAAGGGTAAACTTCAAGAGAAGATGAATCTTTCCCATAGCGTAAGCTAAACTTATGCAATACGAGAGAACCTCTCGTAAGAGAACTGATGTCGATGTCTCAGACTGAGTACAGAAGCGAACTGAAATAGAGCGGAAGTACGAAGTCTGACGTAGTCATGCTTTATCAGTCGAGGAGCGTCATGGGATAGGTTAGTGCTATAGTTTGCAAACAAGAGTTATTATTTAGTGATGTCTGCACACAGATCTGGGGCCCATACACGGGTTTCCTGTATACAAACAATACCGGATGCGCGCATTCAGGGGGCAAAAAACGCTATCTGTCATGCAGAGTTCTGTAAAAGAACATAGTAATTAACGTAGATTATGCATTGTTTGTAATTTATTTTTGACTCAGTTATAAACTGCAATTTCAGAGTTGGGTCTGTTTGTTTGTGTTTCATATTCATTATGTAAAACGTCCAACTGTTTACGAATCAAAATCCGGACACTGTGCATGTATGAATTATCATGTTAGACTAGTTAGTAATGTAATAGCCTCTATAGAGCCGAATTTGCTTTTATATAAGTTAACCTTATTAGTTTACGACCTGCAACATATCATAACTGCACACATACTGTATAATGATACTTTACTGTAAATCAAAGATTTGACGATGGATTATGCGGGAAGCCTTAGTAGCCTACCTCCGACCGTGGCGATTACATTAAAAAACTTACTCTCAGCAATGGTGAGATCTTCCCGGATCCCTACGCAATATCTGGCGATCTTTGGATTGTGGATGACAAGAAGTGGCCAGCCATTTTTGCGTGTTGACCAATCATTATGATTTTAAAACTTAATTAAAACACCAGGGAACACCTCAAAGTGTGCAAAAGCCAGGAGAGAGGTCTGGCAAAAAGTAGCAGACAAATTAACTTTGTAGTGATCATGTTACATGTCATTAAAGTATATATTTTTGGATTTTAATAATTTCTAAATAATGAATAACTTTGTTCATTGAAATGTCAGTCACCACCCACTACTAGAACAAGTAAAAGTGAAGTACTAGATTATTTTACATAAATGTAATTATATATATTTGTACTAATTATATTATATTCTCTTTTAAACGGTTAATAACTGTTTGCCTGTTTATAAAAGCAACCAAGAAAAAGGCTGAGCTGGCCCTTGGGTTGAATATGAACCTATTGTGGAGGGCATCCTTGGGTTCAGCTCTTCCTCAGACCCACAGCCAGAGGCCAGGAGCAGCAACACCTTCACTGCAGGTAAACGAAATTTCAATTATCTTTGTACACTGTAAAATATGACTGGTAAAGTCATTTCAACTGTTAAACCTTGAGTAGTAATGAATTGCTTTGAATTGTGAAAGTGTGTGAAACTATGTAGTTAATGTAAAAAAAATATGTTGAGTTATTGATCACATTTCCCCCCAGGTACTTCATTGTAATGAAATTGTGTTTTCCTCTTTTGTGCAGTTTTAAACAATACACCAACACTTTTACCTGTTCCCAAGCAAGTGTAGGCTGAAGCATGTGCAGGGACTTTTTATAACTTTACATCAAAATGGAAGAAAGTACAACACTCTGTAATGCCCATTTTTCCCCAATTCACAGGACAGAGAAGAAACCCTCTCAGATAACTGTCTTTTGGAGAAAGTATCTGTAAGTGCATAAATATCTTTACTTCATTTAAACTTGTGTAGGCTACCTATTTTTTTCTGAATGCTTTTTATGAGTTGCAGGAGTCCACATCTACAGAAGAGTCTGCATTACGCAGTTACACAGAGGTGGCCAGTGTTATACTTTTCCTTTTCATTTTTGTTGCATGGGCATGTGTTGACAGGTTTACCCAACCCACTACGCCCTACCCTTAGAAAATAGAGTATTTGGGGGGAAAAAACTTGACAAATTAAAGAAAAAACTGGCACTAGAGATGAGTTGCTTATATATTATTTCACACAGAGTACTATTGCTGACCTTGCATAATATCTTTTCTTGCAGGCAAAAGATGACTTGATCACTGACTTTTCTTTACAAACAATTTAAACTCAAAGAACTAAGCATTTTTGTTTTGTCTTTTATTAAACATTTAATGTTTAATGTTGTGTAATATGGCACATGCAACAATGTCACAGGCCCTGTCAGACTTTTCAGACACTGAAATCTTCCCTTTAGTTGGCTAACTTTCACTTCATTGTGTGCCCTTGTCCTGGCTAGAGTGGCATCGTAACTGGTCTGGGATTTGGGTTAGGGAATAGGGTCATAAAACACCTGTCTCCAAGCAGGATCCTGTTGTAATCACCTGTATAATGGGAAACGTCTCGGTTACGCATGTAACCCTAGTTCCCTGTTAGGGAACGAGACGCGGCGTCAAACGAGCCTCTGTCTTTAGATTTGTCCTTTGTTGTGTATCTTTGGATTATGTTGTGTCGTAAATAAATCCAAACAATATAAAATCCATTCTTTTTTAAATCTCATTCTTTGTGCAAGGCTTTAATAATGATATAGGGCCCCATCACACCTAATAAGACCATTAGGGGAGGGTCTTTGTCTTTCTCAGGTGTGAAAAGCAGTAATATTAATGGTTGGTTAATGCCTCCTTGCATAAAGCTATCTTCCCCAAAACACATCATGCAAATTTTAAAAAACTTTATTGTCTTATCTGAATGAGCAGTTAGGAAGATTCTACATAGTTTTGGAGCAAATACTCTCTAGGCTTTGTGAAAGACTTGTGAAGAAATAATCAGTATGGGTTTTATGACCTTATTTCAGTAACAATCTTTTTTTTCACAAACCACGCATAAACGTCATTATCTCAAAACTACAAACTTTTACATACATGCTGCTGACATATTATTGTAGCAGAGTTTGTGCTGAATACAGTGTAATCAGACTTTAGCCTGTTCCACGAACACATCTGAAATCTTTGGGTGACGGCTTTTTCTGTTTATGCTCCAAAACTCTTTGGAACTCTAAGGGCCGGTTCACATATCGCGTCTTTTGAATGCTCAAGTTCGTTATTTTAAAATGTAGGTGCGCGGTATGTGCGCTCATAATGGAAGCGATGTGGTCGCGGTGCGACGCGCTCGTTTTTTCCATGCGCGTCCGCGCCGCGTCAATCATCTCAACTTTTCAGAATACCGCAAGCGCACCATACGCACACAATAGGTCATGTGACAAGAACCAACTGAAGCGCAACCGCCCTGGTGCTTTGGAAAATGGATAATGCGGCGCGCCCAGCGTTTTCTACGCGTTTTTAGGCGCTATATGTGAATCTGGCCTAAAAGAAGCACAGACTCTTGGCATTTTTTTAAACTTGCATTTGATTGCTGATGTCTCTTTGTGATCATTTTACAGCTATTTGCATTATTATTTTTTTGTGCTTTTGTTTTTATTCACTTTTATTTGTGATCTATTCCGTTGAATTATGATTTTATGTACAGCGCTTTGAGAAGCTGCTTTTAAAGCCTCTATATAAAATAAAGTTTATTATTATTATTAAAAGTGAAGGCTGACCAGTCG
Source organism: Pimephales promelas (assembly GCF_016745375.1). The sequence continues at coordinate 825,217 of NW_024121135.1, forward strand.
ACTCGTAAGCAAGTGAGATAGCCTCGACAACCCACTTGCCCGTTTTCTGTTTAGACGCGGGACACCCTTTCCTGGGTGGCCCAAAACACACAAATAGCTGTCCTGATTTCCTCTACTGCGCAGCTCTGTGGACATAAGCGTCTAAAGCCCTAACCGGGAAGAGTAGATTAAGTTTCTCCTGGTCTGACACAACTGAAATGGGGGAGGACAGAAAGCCTGGAGAACTGTAGTTCTAACAACACTAGTAGGAACCTTAAGCCCGGAACACACCAAGCCGACGGTCGGCAGTCTGGCAGATTTTTTGCGTAGGCCGACTAAGTTTCCTCTGATACGCACAGTTCCGTGCCGTTGGCGGAAAATAGTCCTCGTCGTCTTTGTTTTGCGCGATTCGACATGTTGAATCGGCGTCGGGCCGTTGGGGAAAGAAAGAACTCTGATTGGCTGTTCAGCTTAGTGAAAGAGTCAGTGCACGAGAATAAACGCAAAAGCAAGCAAATGAGTCAAAACGGTAAAGACAGAAGGCTGTTTTTATGTTACGTCTTCTTACCTGAGTGTTCCTTGGTGAATATTTCAATATTAACATGAGTGGAGTGGAATAAAGAAAGTGTTCAGGAGGATTGATATTCAAAAAGGTAAGCACGCGCTGCTTTGTTTACGTTATGTGTATCTGCAGCTGGCAGTGTCGGTTTTCCTTTTTGAATGACGAATATAGACTAATATATCTGCAGAAATAGACAGTTTGCTCATTACACGCAGACGCATAACGCACATTCTAGCTGTTCTCTCGGTGTGTTCAAGTGCAGCTTTTTACAGTCGTAACCTAAGACGTTCCCTTTCAAGGGAACTCGAGCTGAGTAGAGACGCTGTGGGTACACTATACCCACTTGCCATAATAGCAAATGCCTGTTCTGTGTGAGGTCATTGCGCAAACTAAGAAGCAAGCACCCTAGACCCCGGAGTGGAGCCTAGATCCAAGTCACAGCGTTTGAGGCAGCCATACTCCATTTGTCGATCGGAAAGATGTGTTTGCCGTCCTTCCTACGGGATTCGGCAAACATTTAATTTATCAGCTGGCTCCGATGGTCACTAAGAAGATGGGACGCAATGAAAACACTGTGGTCGCTGTGGTTTCTCCTTTGGTGACACTCATGGAGGACCAAGTAAAAGAAGCAACACTCATTATTTCTACTTCCAGCATGCCTGCAGTTGAGTTCTGTTGACATGCGTAGCTCAACATACGTCACTTACTGCGTTGCCCTGGTTGGTTGTAGGTCTATCCAATTGAGTGCAGAGTTCCCCCCAGAAAAAGACATACAATGTGTAGTTTTTCTTATGTAGACGTTGGGGATGCAGAGCACATTAAGTTGGATGCATAGATGAAACACATTTTTCCCATCATCGCACTGAACAAGAAGAAGAAGAACGCAGTTCTTGCACATGCGTCGTGGAAATCTCTTGAACTCTTGTCACAGGCCTACAAGGAAGAAAAGGAATAGTCGAAAAAAGTCGTTATTTGTGTTTGTTTTTCCGCACAAAAGTATTCTCGCCGCTTGATAAACTTATAGTTGAGCCACTGTAGTCACATGGAATATTTAAACATTATATTCAATGACTTTCTGGGCGGTCAAGTTTCGAGTTTTATTTGTGTTCCGAAGATGAACAAAGGTCTTACGGGGATGGTACAGCATGGGGGTGAGTAATTAATGACTTAATTTTCATTTTTGGGTGAACTATCTCTTTAACCCATCAAAATAACAAATGGAGGTCTGTGCACCTAAGTGGAAAGAGGTAGAGCAGGGTGTGAGAAAGGCAAGGGCTTCATCATCATCAGAGTATATAGGAGTTCTTCAGGAGTTCTGCGAATTCAGTGGAAATTGATGAAAGTGGCATGGGAAAATATGTACCTAGAGCATGGCGCAGAGCAGGTGGAGTCTATATTCCTAACGAAAAAGATGCTACAAGCATCAGTCTCGTCCTATCTTGCTATTAAATGGTGAAGGTAAGATTTTCTTCAGCATTATTGCCCAGTGATTGTCCACCTACCTATTAAAGAATGGTTTCATTGACACTTCAATTCAAAAAGCGGGCATTTCAAAAAACGAGACGGGAATATGATGGCAGACATCGTGAACAATGTTTCTATGTGCAGTTTGTCAACATATAACATTAGTCGGCGACTTTTTGTCTAAAGACTGTACTTAACATTAGTCGTTCGCGGTCAAAACACTGGTGTAAACACAGATTGATGTCACAATTTTCACTGCCCAGAGCCTGTTAAACTGAAGCCAACCAACCCTGTGATGTCACATGTTAGAATACTGCACAATGGCGGATATAACGTTTTTTTCTTTTTTTCTTTTATATGTTTACATTTGTCATGATTCTTATATAATTTTTGATTATAGTAGAAATCCATCTTGTAAATCATGTAAACTTTTTTGATTGTTTCATTTCCCCTTTAATTGCTTGATGTTTCCTGAAACAAACTGTAAACGCTAACACATAGCAGCTACACAGAGAGAAAGGGGCGGCCCCGGGTCCCAGCCATTATAGAAGCAATCTTCATTTTCGAATTTAGCCAACAGAGAGCAAACATCTCTTCTGCTCAGAAATTCAAGTATCAGTGATTTTAACCAGCGCCAAAAGACCTCCTAATTTCATTAATGGTAGGTACACTTCAAACATGTATAAAACTAATTCAAAATACTTGATAATTTAACATCTTATTTTAAATAATACACACTATTATTCACTATGTTTTATCCATCTGTGTCAGGCACGATTAAAATGCTTATAGTCAATTCAACATATTGTTTCATTTATGTGTTTTATTCAAGCACAAATGATTTTCATTTCTTAAAAAAATATTTGTGACATTTCTTGCTCGACAAGACTTAAGAATCTGCAACAGTTCAACATGTTTAAATTTACTTTAAAATACTTGAAAAATTCTATTTCATTTAATCACTATTTTGTTCACTCTGGACTATTTTCGTTATCTCGGGACGCTTGTCCCGAGAAAAATGGCGTTCATCAGGTCCAGTTTTGTCTCCAGTCTCTCAAGGGGATTTCGGATGCCCCAACGCCTGTGATGAGAAGACCAACGCCTGTGAAGAGACGACTCAACGCCGGCGATATGTTATGGCGCCGTTTTATACATAAACAATATTTATATTTAATATTTATATATAAACAATATGAATGTAAGCCAGAGGAGAACTGGCCCCCGACTGAGCCTGGGTTCTCCCAGAGTTTTTTCTCCATCCAATCTGATGGAGTTTTGGTTCCTTGCCACTGTCGCCTTGCTTTTGGCTTGCTTAGTTGGGGTTATTTAATATTTAACAATATTATTGATCTGTGTTGTACTACTTTCATGTTATCACTGTGAAGCTGCTTTGATACAATCTGTATTGTGAAAAGCTCTATATAAATAAATGTGACTTGACTTGACTATTTATGTGTTTTATTCAAGCACAATGCTTTTTATTTATTAAAAACTATTTGTGACATTTCATCTGCTCAGAAAGATTTAAGATTCTGTGACTATCCAGATAGATGCACAAATACCTCCTTATTAAGTTTAACACATGTATAAAACTTACTTTAGAAATATTTAATAAACTTAACATCTTATTTAAGTTTATCCTTAAACTCTTTTTCATTTTCTCCCACAGACATCACTGATCCATCCGTAAATCATATCGGCGGATTCTCTGTTCATAATTTCAGTGTTCTGTGAACATTATCCTGATATAATAATCGATGTTTTATTAACAAGTTTCGGGAGGATCACGTTCTAATGATCAAACAATCAAGTCAGCCAGCTGTCAGCAATCAGTAATCAACTGGTTCACTCAATCAGCACAAGTAAAGCCTATAAAAACACACAGTTGACTCACCCTTATTCCTCGACTGTTCTCAGCATTTGGTGTACTGCTTTGCAAAAAGATGTCCCAAATGCAACTTTCAACATCCGATGACGACCTCAACCATGCTCCGCCGCCATCAGCTGGCCCCAGGACAACTTCTCCACCTGATACCGCCTCAGAGCCCCACGTTTCATCTCGTGGGCGCCGGTCGGTACAAACAACTCCTTGCATGCCAAGACGCCGGGGCTTACCCTCACCTCCACCGGCGAGGACTCCAGCTTCCTCCCCAGCGTCCTCCTATCGTTCGGCCGTGCCAACGATTCCGCCTATTGAAAAGTGGACAGTCTTGAGTCTAAGACAAGCGCTGATAAACTCAGATTTTCAGCCCTCGCGCAGGATGACTAAAGTGCAACTTTACAACATGTACGTTACCTTGCAATCATCAAACATCTCTCCTAGATCCACCCCAGGTTCCAAGACGGCCAGCAGGCCGGGAAATTCTCGCGAGGCCCTGAACTCGCCTCGCCCGACTCTGCAACCTTCCCGTACAAGGTCTGGGTGTCCGCGCGCTTCGGCCCGGAGCGCCAGGATTTCTGCGAGCCTGGGTCGCGCTCCAGATTCCACCGCCACGAGACATCACTCGCCTCTCGCTTCACCTCAGCTTTTCAGCACGGCGCTTCCCGCCGCAGCGCCATTCACAGCTGGGCCCGCCGGCTCACATTCCGCTTCCCAGTTTTTTCCTCCTGCTGTTTCTAACCCCTTTCCTCTGCAGTGGCCTCCGGCTCCCGTAGCAAACGCTAGCGTGAGGTTGCCTCCGCTAGCGGCAGAGGCTCAAACTTTCCACCAGTTTCCTGCGACTAACCCCTCCCCTTTTCAGTGGCCTGCAGCCCAAGCAAGCGCAAGACCACCTCCGCTTGCAACACAGGCTCAGGCATCTCATCCATTTTCTCCTTTTCCCTCTGGTGCTTATTTCAATCTTCCTTCTCAAGCCCCACAGGCCGACCTAAGCGTGAGGCTGCCTCCGCCGACAGTCGCAGCCCAGGCTTCTCTCCCTTACAGCTCTCTTCTAAATGCCAAATCACAATATTCTCTTTTCACAGCTTCCCCGATGCCAGTTCCACCAAACGCCGTCGCTCTGGAGCCTCCCCCGGTGACTCAAAACATCCGAGCACAGATTATGGCAGGTGCGGATGTAGATCTCTCACATTTACTTTCTCTTTTTCCCGTATCCGATTCCAACCGTCAGTTAGACTGCGGGGATTTTTCAGTCACTAAAAAAAAAAATCAAAATACACATTCGTCACGTTTACTTTCTTTTCCAGAGTTTTCAATTGCTTTCAGCCACTACACAGACATCATTTGCTCAGCCTTCCCCCATAGACGACGCGAACTGAACGACTATTTAGCACTGATAGCCGAGCTCGCGTTGTCCTACGGGGGAGGGCACTTTTACACTTACCACAAACTCTTTTCAGCAAAATGCGCCGTTAGGGTTTCTCAGTGGAACCAATGCCCTTACTGGGGAGCACTAGACACTGACTTACACAGTAGAGTCTTCCTCGGCTGCAGGAATATTTCCTGCGCGGTCTGTAGGTCAGTGTCGCATCCCACGACATCGTGTCCCCAAGTTAACCCCTTCGTTTCTCTGAAACAGCTCCAGTCAAATCCACTAGCTACACACCAAGACCGGCGACTAGCAACCTTCACGAGGCTAAATTCAGCTCCAGAGCACTCACAGACAACAAACAGCCTTGCAACAATTTTAACATTGGCAAATGCACCAGGCAGCGTTGTCGGTACTTGCACATATGCAGCTTTTGCGGCGGTGCTCATGCCCGTCCCGTATGCCCTGTATATAAAGATGTCAATAAAAAATCTAGAAATTATTTATCGACTCCGGTGAATATTTCTCGCCTTTCCATCGAACTAGCTCACCACCCGGACTCCGAATTCACCGAATATCTGCTGTCTGGCCTACTACACGGCTTTAAACCTGGAGTGGTTTGTCCGCTCTCCCAAAACATCATCTGCGATAATCTCCAATCGGCTCTCGCCGAGCCCGACGTGGTAGACAACCTGATTAAAAAAGAAGTCGAGTCAGGCTTTATGATCGGCCCTTTTGACGAGCCTCCTTTCAAAAATTTTCGCATTAGCCCCATTGGAGTGGCTACGAGAAAGTTTTCAGGTAAGAAACGCCTCATAGTCGATCTGTCAGCTCCACATAAGTCCATGTTCCCAAGCATTAACAGCCTGATCCCACTCAACGAATTTTCTCTCAAATACCACGACGTAGATCACGCAATCGACCTGATTAAAATCGTGGGTCGGGGTGCCTGGCTCGCTAAAATTGACATCACTTCAGCTTTTAAAGTGATGCCCATCCACCCGGATTCATGGCACTTATTCGGCGTGCGCTGGCATGAGAAATTTTATTTCGCCGTACGCTTAACTTTTGGATGCAAAAGCAGCCCCAAAATTTTCGACATGCTATCTGAAGCCGTTTGCTGGATCTTGTCAAACAATTACGCAATTCCTCACCTCATTCACCTGCTGGACGATTTTCTAATAATTTCGCCTCCTGGCGCCATTCCAGCAGCCCAGATCCTCACAGTTCAAAAAGTCTTTTCCGAGCTCGGAATCCCCATCGCCCAGGAAAAAACCATGGGTCCCGCTACATCCATCGAGTTCCTTGGCATTAATCTAGATTCAGTTCGATTCCAGGCCTCCCTGCCCAAGGAGAAAATTGATAGGATAATCCTCATCTCATCTACCCTCGCGGACAGTCCAGAGTGTTCCAAACGCGAACTCCTATCCATGCTCGGCCACTTAAACTTCGCCATGCGCATTATTCCACAAGGCCGCCCTTTTATTTCTCACCTCCTCTTTCTCGCGTCTTTAGTCCACGCACTAGAGGATCTAATTTCCATAACTCCGGCATGCCGCGACGAACTCGGGCTATGGATAACTTTCCTTAAACAGTGGAACGGCCTATCCTTTTTCTATAAGGATCTAATTTCCTCCCCCCTCGACATCCAGCTGTTCACAGATGCAGCCCCCTCAGTTGGCTTTGGAGGGTTCTACCAAGGTCGCTGGTTCGCGTCTACGTGGCCCCCCCAAATACAGGACACGCTTCAGTCCTCTGCATTATTCGAGCTCTACCCTCTCGTAGTAGCAGCCTTCCTGTGGGGGAAAGAATGGACTGCTAGCAGCATTGTAGTGCATTGTGACAACGAAGCTACAGTCCAGTGCATTAATAAAGGCCGTTCCCATGCACCCGCTCTAATGCCACTTTTAAGACGTCTAACCTGGATTTCCGCATGTGACCAATTTATCTTAATCGCAAAACACATCCTCGGGTCAAAAAAAAAAAACCAAATTGCTGACTCTCTGTCTCGCTTTATGTTTCAGAAATTCAGGATGCTGGCTCCAGAGGCGGACGAGCTCCCAACTCCAGTACCTCATTATTCGGAATTAATATTCCCATAACTCACCCGCAAAAATCCCTCCTCAACAGATCGCTCGACACCATTCTCCAAGCTGTTTCCCCCAGAACTCTCCAATCCTATGTGACCGCATGGAGATGTTTTAAAGCCTTCCACCTTTCTTATAACACGCCATTCCCTGATTTTTCCCTCCTTACAATAACCTCCTTTATCTCTTACCTCGACAGTGTCAAAAACCTCCAAGTCGGGTCCATCAAAAGTTATTTAAGCGGCATCCAATTTTTTCACAAATTGATCCACGGCGCCCCCTCTCCGGAAATAAATAATTCACAAACCTCCCTCTTGATTAAAGGCATCCAACGATCCCAGCCCACCCGCCCGGATACCAGACAACCCATAACTTTAGATATTCTCACTAAATGCATTCAGACCCTCCGCACAGGCTACCGATCCCTCAATACCTCCCGCACACTCGACGCCATGTTCATTCTAGCCTTTTTTGGTTTCCTAAGATGCTCTGAACTGGCTATCACTTCCAGATTTGACCCAAAAATCCACCCAAACATCTCAGATCTCTCAGTGCTCGACAACGAAACAATCTCGTTTCTGATTAAACAGAGCAAAACAGACCAAACCAAAAAAGGCCACTTCATATATATTTTCAACCTCTCGTCACCAATTCAACCGTTCCAAACTATATTAGCCTACCTCCAACTGAGAAACTCTCATGCAAAATCCCCTCTCGAACCCTTGTTCATCGACGATTCTAACAAACCCGTGACACGCTTTTGGTTCCAAAAACACCTAAAATCTGTTCTCCAACTTTCAGGCATCCCAGCAGAGAATTTCTCCAGTCATTCCTTCCGCATTGGAGCAGCAACCTCAGCAGCCCAAAAAGGCCTCTCTCAGCAACAGATCCAAGCGCTCGGAAGATGGTCCTCAGACGCGTTCCAAACTTATATCAGAACTAATCGTTTCCATGTCAAAAAAGCCCACCAAATCCTCATTGGTTAAAAAAAAAAAAAAAATATTGATCTCCCAGCGGACATAGCGAGAGCCTTCCTGGTCGAGCTTCTATGTCTTCTCTGTCTCCGTCCAGCAAGTATTAATCTCCCAGCGGACCCAGAGACAGCCTTCCCAGTCGAGTAATTATATCTCCTCTTTCTCCGTCCAGCGAGTATTGATCTAGCGGACACAGCAAGAGCTTTCCTGGTCGACTATTTATGTCTATTATTTCTCCGTCCAGCGAGTATTGATCTCCCAGCAGACCCAGTGATAGCCTTCCCGTTCGAGTATTTATACCTCCTCTTTCTCCGTCCAGCGAGTATTGATCTCCCAGCGGACACAGCGAGAGCTTTCCCGGTCAATTATTTATATCTATTCTTTCTCCGTCCAGCGAGTATTGATCTCCCAGCGGACCCAGAGACAGCCTTCCCGATCGAGTACGTGTATCTCCTCTTTCTCCATCCAGCGAGTATTGATCTCCCAGCGGACCCAGAGATAGCCTTCCTGGTCAGGTACGCATATCTCCCCTTTCTCCGTCCAGCGAGTATTGATCTCCCAGCGGACTCAGCGAGAGCTCCCTTGGTCGAGCATCTTCATCTCCTCCTCCATCCAGCGAGTATTGATCTCCCAGCGGACTCAGCGAGAGCTCCCTTGGTCGAGCATCTTCATCTCCTCCTCCATCCAGCGAGTATTGATCTCCCAGCGGACTCAGCGAGAGCTCCCTTGGTCGAGCATCTTCATCTCCTCCTCCATCCAGCGAGTATTGACCTCCCAGTGGACATAGCCTAACCCTCCCAGTAAAGCATCTATGTTTTTCTTTCAGGACTGGTGAGGCTTACCGATGCCGGGACCTTTGCCACAAGAACCCTCCCGTTCGGACACCGCGAGCTCTCCCAGCCAAAACTACCAGGCTCTCCTTGAAATGCCAGCCCGCCAATCTCTGCGCTCTTTTCGGGGGGTCTTTAAGCAGGCGGCTGTCCTTTACTTACTTTGCTTTTTGGGGAGTACTCTGGGTTCGGGCCCAATTTCCGAGCTCGGAGCCCTCCCCCCGGACAGCACGCCAAATACGCATAACTATTTTTATTCTCTGATCATTAGTGAGTGTGAACTCGTGAATCGATGTTTTATTAACAAGTTTCGGGAGGATCACGTTCTAATGATCAAACAATCAAGTCAGCCAGCTGTCAGCAATCAGTAATCAACTGGTTCACTCAATCAGCACAAGTAAAGCCTATAAAAACACACAGTTGACTCACCCTTATTCCTCGACTGTTCTCAGCATCCCTCCACCACCCCATCTCCTCACACTTGCCTAATTATCTTCCTAAACAGAGATACGGGGGGAGTACTCTGGGTTCGGGCCCAATTTCCGAGCTCGGAGCCCTCCCCCCGGACAGCACGCCAAATACGCATAACTATTTTTATTCTCTGATCATTAGTGAGTGTGAACTCGTGAATAATAAAAAAACTTCCCCTGAAAACAGGCACTCAGAGTAGATTTGGGTGTCATAAACACACATCATAAACACACCGGAAACACCCACGGTCACAAAACACCTGATAGTCATAAACCCATCCCCATTCTCTTATCCTGTCATACCTGTAAAAATCATAAATTAAGGGGGCCATAAATCATTTTGACACAAGCTACATTGATGGCCTCCCAGACAGCAAAAATCATGCGGGCCAGATCTGGCCCAGAACCTTCATAAGTTCTGGGCCAGATCTGTAAAACGGACCCGGGCCGGTGTCCTTTAGCACAACGGGCCAATGCCGGTGTGGATCCGGTTTTCACATCTGGGCCGGCACTGGGCCGGCACTGGCCCAGCTCCAGAACAGATGAGAATTATTTTAGTTATTTGGCCCAAAGGTGGGCCAGATCTGGACCAGTTCCATACTGGATCCGGGCCAGATCTGGACAGGCACTGGGCCATCTCCATTTATTAGTTCTGGCCCGGAATCACACCACCTCTGGCATCTGTCATAACCTTGATCTATACCACAAAACAAACCATATACAAAAATACAGATTTTTTTCAGTTAAAGGGGTAGTTTAGTTTGTTTTAGATGTTGTGCATGATTCAGCTTGTACTATGGGTCCTAGTAATAGATATCAGTGAAGGTATACCATTTCTGTCTGAGAAGTGTAACAAATAATGACTTGTATATTTTCAAAGTACACTAAAGCTGATGATTCACAGAGCAACTTTTAGAGCAATTGTACTGGGCAACGTTGTCGTCAATTGTAATGAGTAAATATTACTACCGTAATCCCCTTCCCCCACCATCTTACGATTTCTTGTTTTACTTGCGTTTTCTTTTTCCTAGCATTTTAAACCCGATTACTTTTCTTTCTTGGAGCACAAAGCATGGATAGTCAAAGCTGTTACACAGACTGTTTCTATTTGTCCTGCATAGAATTTCAACAAAGAAAGTGATAGAACAGATGAGTGACACATTTAAAATTTTATTTAAAATACACATTTTAAAATTTTATTTTAAAATGTCTAAAATAAAAAAGACAGGACAGAAACTTAAAACAAAGTAGATAATTGCCAAACTAAAAATCAGTCTAATAAACACATTTCTACAGATAATTTCTGTCTTGAACAACTGTTGGAACAACCGTCACATAACGTCCAACAAACCATCATGGAAGAGTGTGGGATGGCTGATGCGTTCATTCCTGCAAAGTATAAAAAGAGTGTAAGAACTCAATTGATAATGGCAATCACAAATTACATGAAAATCCACTGAGATTGGTAATATTAAAGGGGACTAGGCTGGAAGATTTGACCTAAAATCAAAATCCAGATTAAGAGAACATTTTACCACAATTACAACTAATGAATGATTATCTTGTACCGCAAACATGCTTAACTGTTGTAGTTGGGGTGTTTTTTGTAGTTAAAGGACAACTCCGGCGCAAAATGAACCTTTGGTCTAATTACACATTGCTACCTAGTCAACCGTTATCTGAGATTTGTTTTCATGATTGCCGAATGTAAATAGTTTTATCTCTAAAAACAGTTTAGACTATAACGCTAGTATAATGCTAGTATATAGGGCATAGAATAATGACAAGTAAAAATTGCTTGTTATTACCACTAACAAGGCTCAAAATAGCCCCACACTAACACGGTAGCATAACAAAGGTGCCTACATTCAAACCGAAGCATTGAGAACTTTGTCAGTGTCCATACAGTTTAATAAGAAGATATTTTATACACACAGTCAACTTCGTGAATACAGGAAGAAGCCATCTTTGAAAATTAGTCTCTACCAGTCGATCTAAGAACGCCGATCCATGTCCACCGGTAAGATGTGAATAAGGTGATAATGTGAGTGCGAACAGTTGGCTACGTGTACATATTGAAGAGAAGAAAACGGTTCGTGTTTGTGTTTCTTCCGAAAACAACGGACCATATAAGATTCTGCACAGTTCAGCGCACTTGGATCGGCGTTCTTAGATCGACTGGTAGAGACTAATTTTCAAAGATGGCTTCTTCCTGTATTCGCGAAGTTGACTGTGTGTATAAAATATCTTCTTATTAAACTCTATGGACACTGACAAAGTTCTCAATGCTTCGGTTTGAATGTAGGGACCTTTGTTATGCTGTCGTGTTAGTGTGGGGCTATTTTGAGCCTTGTTAGTGGTAATAACAAGCAATTTTTACTTGTCATTACTCTATGCCCTATATACTAGCATTATACTAGCACTATAGGCTAAACTGTTTTCAGAGATAAAACTATTTACATTCGGCAATCATGAAAACAAATCTCAGATAACAGTTGACTAGGTAGCAATGTGTAATTAGACCAAAGGTTCATTTTGCACCGGAGTTGTCCTTTAAATCTGTATCTGTATTGCATTTTCAAACTTCAAACAAAAATCATTAAAATTAACAAGTTAATAGATGTTTTCTCTGGAAGTATGTTGGTTTGAGGTGAAAAAAGTTCACCTCAGTTGGTTTAGTTTGTCATTTGCTAAGTGATCGTAATAAATAAACACATAGGCTTACACAATCCCTTTCGTCCTATAGATGCATCCTACAGAATATTTCTATCGTTCCCAGGACAGCCCTGAAAAAATATGTCACTGTTCCTACATACGTACTACGTAGCTGCAATGCTATTAACAACAATTTGCAAAGTTAAACACAAAACAAATGTTTCTACAAAAGACTAGCACAATGATTTATCTACAATTTACCATGGTTAATGCATCTCTGGCCATGGCACGTTCTTTGCGGCCACCTCCGCGGTCAGAGGCCGGGTTGAACCAGCGGATGGCGTGCTGGTTAATCTCGTTGTCCGATGCGCTGCTAGCAACTTGGTTCTTCCGTACAGCCTCTGTTATGAGAGAAAGTCAATTGGTTGATGGGTACAAATTCTGAAAATTACCTCTAAGTCAAGCCAATAACCCACTGTTTTGAGAAAAGCTTTAGATGTTGCCCATGTTTACTATTGTTGGTGTGGCAGAATACCTAATTTTGTGTAGACTTTCATTTAGTAACTCAAAACAAATGAATAACTAATCACAACTAGATTGTATTGGATCATCCTTAAATCAACCTTTTCAAGAGGAAGTGATTATGTGAGTAACCAGTTCTGTCATGACTGCAATCTATTTCAGCACTGCTATCAAAGTATTTTTTTTGGCTTTAAAGTTGCATCCCTTATTATGCATTATTAGTAGTGTAAAACTAGTAAAACTACTAGTATCTAATGTATATGTACTAGTCACAATTGGAATACATACTAGTCAGAACTGAATAGTTGATATCTGAATGACAGATCCCCATGGAAGTCAATGGCAACAAAAGTCACAATATTTAGTCACAAAAGAATAGTCAGTCACTATCGCAATAAGTACTAGTACCTAATGAATAAGTACTAGTATCTAATAAAAAAGAACTAGTATCTAAGTACTAGTATCTTTAAAAAGGTTCTAGTACCTAAAGAATCAACACTAGTATCTAAAGAATTACACTAGTAGATATTGAATAAGTACTAGTACTTAATGAAATAGATACTAATATCTAAAAAATAAGTACTAGTAGCATGAAAATAGAGACTAGTAGGTTAAAATGATTAAATGTTAAGTGGCTTGCCATAACCCAAATAAATATCCAAATGAATCAGGCACTGCTCAACCATAATACCACGGCGGGATTTCATACATAGTCAACGAAAAGAAACGGAGAGATGCGTTTTCCAGCCCAATGACCTTATATTTGTCATAATTTGACAGTGAACTTAGTAAACAATTAATTTACACCTATGAATTAACGTTAACTTATAATTAATGTCAGATGAAAATTCTAATTTCTTCTAGCTTTGATTTTTAATACTTTACCTATCATAACTTCATAATGTTGTGCTTTATCATAGCAGGATAAGGATTTAAAAAAAAAAAAAAACGGAAAAAAATACTTTAACTTACCCTATTAATCCGGGGCTCTCGCAGCCAGGGGTGAAGAAAATATCTAAAAAGGAAGACAGGTGCTGTTAATTAACGTTAGTGCTGTTCAAAACTACGTATACAACATCATTGTAAGTTAACTAACGTTAAACAGCATTAATGTTTAAGCTAGCTACACACAAGTTGTTTATTAATGCTAGCTTAGCTATCAGTTCATTCAGCTAACCCAGCTAAAAAGAGTACGTTACGTTAGCCAATCTTCTTCAATAGCCATCGTAAGAAGTTAAAACCCGGTCAAAACTTTCCGAAATGTTGATAACAAACATTACACCGCTATTAAAAACAAGCACACTAAACTGTTTGACTGTTTGATATCGTTCAACTTACCGTTATAAACTCTTTCCACGGAGCTTGCAGTCCGAAGATCCAAATGACCAACAGTTCACGCGCTCGTTCCAACGGCCCCGGGCCAGAACAACAACGATTCCGCCGACTGACTTCTAATCTGGAATGAACCGGTTAAAAAAAAAAAAAAGGAAACAATTCGCGCGCTCGTTCCGACGAGTCCGGGCCAGAACTATTATGATTCCGCCGACTGATGGATGTTCACGCCTACTCCCGATGTACACAGACTACATGCGGGCCGTATCTGGAATGAGGCAGTAAAACGGGGGTGACTGTTACACGGATCTGCCGGTTTGGAGGCGGATCCGGCCCAGAGTCAGCTGCTATCTGGGCTAAGACACGAAACGAGCGGTTTGTCTGAGAAAACGAATGACGTACGAGACGAGTGACGTATACGCGCGAGAGATCACTTCCGTTTGTCTTAGGCCATAATGTGTACTTACATTTACGAGTCATTAAATCATGTTTAATTTGGACTTCTCTGTGCATGCTCTTTGAGGTGGTGACCATAGACCATATGACTGAAGACAAGAATGGTTCGACCTAAAAATGTCAAAATTGAAAATACTGTGGAAACAAAGACACCTACATCTTGGATGCCCTTGAGGTGAACTAAAACATATCAAAAATTAATTTCAAAGTGAACTATTCCTTTAAGTCAATAGACAATATATCAAAAGGCAGATATTGAGTACATGTGTAAAATGTACTGAGGTTGTTAAGAATGCAATAATTACCTTTAAATGAACTCCAAGGTGCAGGCTGGCTTCTCCTGATTGAATATGTAATAATATGCAGTGAACAGTAGCAAGGCCAGACAGGAAGCTGGGCTGAATGCTCTCCTCACACACAACTTGGCGTTCCAGTGTCCTCTTGTCAAAGTGTCTCCTAAAACTGTCACGTTGTGGGTTTTGTTTTGCTTTGTGTATCACGTGTTTCCTTGTTTGTCATGTGATCCTACCATGTGTCTTGTCTTTTGTTATGATGTTGCTCAGTGTCCACAGGTGTTTCTTATTTACCACACCCCCTTGTTAGCTTGATTAGCTTGTTTGTCTGTGTATTTATACCCCTGTGTTTCAGTTGTTGGTTGTCGGTTGTTGTCTAAATGTCACTCGGTTCCTGCCTGTTTCTCGGCCCTGTTCTGAGGTCCCTGGATTGTCTGTTAGTGGGATTAATAAATGCTTGCGATTGGATTTGCTTTCTGTCTCGTTCCTGACCCGATGTGACAGAACAACCGACCGCAAATGAATCCAGCAGCACAAATCCGGGAGTTTGCTGGTCAGATCGCGGCCTTGGCCCTGAATAGTTGTGATTTGTTCCAGTATACCTGGGGGTTTGTTCCTCTCGCTGCCTCCTGCTCTCTCGGTGATGAGGCTATTAAGCTGTGTTACCAGCTAGGGGCTAAGGAGGTCAACCCGAGGGAGCTCCCCAATCTCTCGGGTCTGAACTGGAGAGAGGCGATCTCCGTTTGTGAAGAGAGTTTCATTCCAAAGCTCACCGTCAGCCCTGCCGAGCCTGCGCTCACCGTCAGCCCTGCCGAGCCTGCGCTCACCGTCAGCCCTGCCGAGCCCGAGCTTTCAACGCTGGTTCCGTCCAGCTCTCCAGAGATTGAATGCTCTTCACCGCTGGTTCCGTCCAGCTCTCCAGAGATTGAATGCTCTTCACCGCTGGTTCCGTCCAGCTCTCCAGAGTCTGAATGCTCTTCGCCGCTGGTCCCGTCCAGCTCTCCAGAGATTGAATGCTCTTCACCGCTGGTTCCGTCCAGCTCTCCAGAGATTGAATGCTCTTCACTGCTGGTTCCGTCCAGCTCGCCAGAGACTGTAGGCTCTTCACTGCTGGTTCCGTCCAGCCCTCCAGAGACCGTATGCTCTTCACTGCTGGTTCCGTCCAGCTCTCCAGAGACTGTAGGCTCTTCACTGCTGGTTCCGTCCAGCCCTCCAGAGACTCTATGCTCTTCACTGCTGGTTCCGTCCAGCTCGCCAGAGACTGTAGGCTCTTCACTGCTGGTTCCGTCCAGCTCTCCAGAGACTGTATGCTCTTCACTGCTGGTTCCGTCCAGCTCTCCAGAGACTGTAGGCTCTTCACTGCTGGTTCCGTCCAGCCCTCCAGAGACGGTAGGCTCTTCACTGCTGGCTCCGTCCAGCTCTCCAGAGACTGTATGCTCTTTACTGCTGGTTCCGTCCAGCCCTCCAGAGACCGTCCAGCCCGTCCAGCCAGAGACCGTCCAGCCCGTCCAGCCAGAGACCGTCCAGCCCGTCCAGCCAGAAACCGTCCAGACCGTCCAGCCAGAGACCGGCCAGACCGTCCAGCCAGAGACCGTCCAGCCCGTCCAGCCAGAAACCGTCCAGACCGTCCAGCCAGAGACCGGCCAGACCGTCCAGCCAGAGACCGTCCAGACCGTCCAGCCCGAGACCATCCACTCCCCATCTGCCCTTCACCCGGGGACTCAACCCAAATATTTTTTGGGGGGGGGGCCCAGTGTCCCAGCCACGGCCGCCTGAAGGGCTCTCACTGCCGTGGCCGCCCGAAGGGCTCTCACCGCCGTGGTCGCCCGAGGGGAATTCACCGCCGTGGTCGCCCGAGGGGTCTTCACCGCCGTGGCCGCCCGAGGGGTCTTCACCGCCGTGGCCGGCCGAGGGGTCTTCACCGCCGTGGCCGCCCGAGGGGTCTTCACCGCCGTGGCCGCCCGAGGGGTCTTCACCGCCGTGGCCGCCCGAGGGGTCTTCACCGCCCTGGCCTTCGCCTGGTCCTGCTCCGCCCTGGCCTTCGCCTGGTCCTGCTCCGCCCTGGCCGTCGCCTGGTCCTGCTCCGCCCTGGCCTTCGCCTGGTCCTGCTCCGCCCTGGCCTTCGCCTGGTCCTGCTCCGCCCTGGCCTTCGCCTGGTCCTGCTCCGCCCTGGCCTTCGCCTGGTCGTCTGCTCCAAGTCTGGTCCTGTTCCCCTGCACAGACTTGGCCCTCCTTCCCTCCCCCAGGACCACCTCCGCGTCACCACCCTCCTGAACTTGTGTTTTGGGTTTTGTTTTGGGTGTTACACTAGGGGCGTCGGGAGCCGCCCATAGGGGGGAGGCTATGTCACGTTGTGGGTTTTGTTTTGCTTTGTGTATCACGTGTTTCCTTGTTTGTCATGTGATCCTACCATGTGTCTTGTCTTTTGTTATGATGTTGCTCAGTGTCCACAGGTGTTTCTTATTTACCACACCCCCTTGTTAGCTTGATTAGCTTGTTTGTCTGTGTATTTATACCCCTGTGTTTCAGTTGTTGGTTGTCGGTTGTTGTCTAAATGTCACTCGGTACCTGCCTGTTCGTCTGTCCTGTTCTGAGTTCCCGGGATTATCGGTTAGTGTTATTAATAAAAGCTTGCGATTGGATTCACTCTCTGTTTCGTTCCTGACCGGATGTGACAAAAACAATACCACATGTGACAATAGTTTATTTTTTACTAAACCATTTTTATGTTTCAGCATTTTAAATGTAAACTATATTTTAGTATTCAGAGTGCAACAAGTCTTTCTTTTAAATAAAATTAACAAAGGAAGTATGAAAACAAATAAGCAAATTACACACAGAGAGTAACTTAACGTTATAGATAAAATATATAGGATATATAGCTTATTTTCGTACTGAAATATAAGGGATTTTCACACCGGAATATTATACATAACGTTACGACACAGCAACATTTATAATCTGTTTTTTTTTTTTTTTTTTTTTTTCATTTTGGCACCCATTTTAACAGATTACTTGATTTTGATTTGATTTACACCATAGGCGGAGTTTCACTTTTGTGCGTGGGGGGGCACCTACCGGCAGACCAGAGCTAAGATTTTTTTATATGGGCTACCATATTTAAAACATGTATATATCATACCATTTACATTTAAAATACATTTACAATGAATGAACAAGGACTGCTATACTAAGAAAGAATAGCGTTAAAAAAACACACTTACCTAATGCAGAAGAAGCCGCCTCTTTTTCCGCGTTGCATAGATGTCCACTATCTTTTCTTCTGATAAATTTGCAGTCAAGTCGTTCTCTATATGCAGTAGGGAAAGATTCGAGAATCTGTCCTGAGCCATTGCAGATCGGAGCCAGTTTCTGATTCTTCTCATAACTGAGAAACTTCTTTCTGACGTAGCAGAGCCAACTGGCAGTGTGAGTGCAAGCTGCAGCAGACGGTAAAAGTTTGGATATCTATCCTTCCGTACTTCATCTTGAAGTTTTTTTAGGGTGATCGGCGATGCGATTGCACATTTCACAAGATCCATTTCAGCTGCCACAAGCTGAGGGTGAATCTTAAAGCTGCTCGCATACATGCTTAGTAAAGGACCGATGCCGTTCTTGTCACAATTTAATACAGCATCACATGCCACACTCAGGGCCATTGCTTCAGGGGAAAATCGCCTGTCCAATTCAGCCAGCATAGTGTCTAAAACAGGGAGATACAAATGACATTTAAATGTCTGTGATTCTGATCCCCATTGCGTCTCATTTTCATCACGCTGTCCAAGTGTGGTTGGTACAAAGTACTGCGAAAGCTCGGGAGGTTGTCGCGAAGTTCTTTTTCGTTTTCCTGCAATTTGGGGGGCACTCTCTGCACAACAACCAGCGACATCTTCACAAAACGTTTTCACCTGCTTCCACATTGCCTCCCATGAACTCTCCTCTCTGCTGCGCTGGAGATGTGTTATCAGACTATTGACTGCTGAGGCCGCATCAGCCATGGTTATACTTGCACCTTGCAGACGTTTGTGTGTTACATGTACAACTCTGAGAACTTCCTCGAGAACAATTAAGGACGTAATGAATCGGAGACTTGTCATGTGATTATACAACCCACTTGCATCCACAGACCACTTTTCTCCCTCTTCTTCCATCTCTTTCAAGCAGCGAGTGATGGCAGCATATTGTGATTTGACAGCATAAACACACCTATATTTGCAAGCCCATCGTGTATCACTTTGCTGTACTAGCTCTTTTGGTTTAAGAGCCAGTGTTTTCTGCATCATGAGAAATCTGCAATGGTTGCTTGGCTCTGCAAACAAGGAGTATAGTTTGTCAATGACATTTAGACACGTTTTAATGTCTCTGTTCACTGTGCATGATTCAACAAGTACGAGATTTAGTTTATGTGCCATACAATGCACATACACAGCAAAGGGGAATTCCTCTCTTATCCGTTGCTGAACTCCACTCAAATGCCCCGACATTACAGCGGCTCCATCATATGCTTGCGCAATTATGGGAATGTCCTTCAGCCCACACGACTGCAATCCTTCTTTAATGCCAGAAACAATCCCTGCAGCATCACGAGAATTCGAACAGTCAACAAAGCAAATAAATCGCTCCTTGATCTGAAGTCCCTCTGAGTATCTAATGCAAACAGAAAGTTGCTCAGTCTTTGATGACTTTGCTTCATCAGCAATAACAGCAAGAAAACCAGTCTCGTGTACTTTTTTGGAAATTTCTTCACGAATGAGGTCTGCACACAATGCAATTATTTCATTCTGAAAGTCTCGGCTTGTACAGTTAAAACATTTGGACTGCATGGATTCGAAATCAGGGTCGTATTTTGAAAACAAATCACAAATACTTAAATAATTCCCCCTTGCTTCTGCATCCGTATCTTCACGATGTCCGCGGAAAGGGAGGCCTAATTTAGCAATCAATTTTATAATATTAACGGATTTGTAGAGGTACTGTCTGTTTTTTTCTACTGTGCTTTGATGGCTGTGTGACAGCTGTGCAGCCACAGATCCCGATTCACCGGCCTGTTTATAGCTCTCCCACATCGTCATGCTGTTTAAATGTACCTGTGACGAAGCGTGTTTCGTCAGCTTCTCTGACAGTTTTTTCCAGTTCCGAGCTCCGACTTTTGTAAATAGTTCGTCTGCGCCTGATCTTGCAATGTTTGAAGAAAAGTGGCGACAGCAAAAACAAAAAACGGAATCCAGTGAAATTGAGTACTCCATCCATGGGAACTTGTGATAGTAAAATGTAGAGAAGGCACGATTAACATTTCCAATTAGGCGCTTAGGGAAAGAAGAAAGTATGGGCTGTTTCGGCCCAATAGCTTTTTCACCGAGGTCAACGGATCCAGATCCAGATGCGGCAGGTTGCGCGGGTGTTGTTGTTAACGGTATCTCCGCTGACACGGTAGCGGTGCTGCTGGCTTTGTTCTCAGATGCGGTCTCGATTGCTATGTCAGTAGCAGGAATGGAATTGATAGCAGAAGTGTCAGAGTTAGAAAACTCCACACTAGTGCGCTTATTAAAAAAACGACGAATGTCCATTTACTTTATTTATCTGACTAAAGCGGGAACAGAACGAGAGTCCACTCAGCGGGAACAGAACGAGAGTACACTCACTTACCGCGATATTTTGAGATCCGCCAGTCGTGAGAAAATTAGCTTCTTTTTCAATACAGTAATTAATATTATATAAATAAAAAATTATTTAGCCTTAACTTACTCATTATACCCGCAAAAGCGATAAGATAAGACAAATAAAATGAGAAAATATGAATTCAGCAATTTTTATTTATTTTTCAAAGCACAAGGCAGACATTAATTGGCTCTGGTCTGGGGGGGGCAGTGCCCCCCCTAGCCCCCCCTAAACTCCGCCTATGATTTACACCATAAAATAATCACGGCGAAGTGTGCTGATCAACACGAAGCTCGTGTGAATACCGACTGTTGTCAGAAAAGCATGTAATTCTTCTTAACATAGGAGCCCATAGATCCCGGGGAATGTGTGAAATACTACCCGCGTCTGGGCTGCTGAAGCCCCGCGCAAGTCTCCCACGCGCCCCGTACGGAGGATGCGTGATCCTCGGTAACCAATATGAACCGCGAATATAACATTACCTTCATAGTCTACGAGTAACACAACATAAGAAACTGAAATAAGTCACTTACCAGTTGAGAATCACTCCTCTTGCCGCTATCCGAAAGTCGACGACACGACCGATGTCGATTTAAAATTTACAGCAATATTCTGTATTTTGAATCAAACCCGCCACGCGGCCCCAGAATGCATTGCATTTTACAGCAAAATGCTGTATTATTAGAAAACAGCCAGCGGCTGTAAAATATTGCTGTAATTTTTACAGCAATTCATTACAGTGTAGCCAAGTCCACTTCAAATCCCCGGATGTGTTCTTGATCCGCCCCGTTTACCGAGGATGCATCGGTGACTTGTGTGGACTTGAGATAGCCAGGTAACCCAGAATGCACCTCGCACCAACCAGCAAGTGTCAATAGGAGAGGAGAAAATCCGCGCAATATTAAAATACTACTATTATTGAGTCATGAAATGTAATTTTATGAGTGTTTCAGGCAAGAATGTGGTTGTTTAAATCTCAAATAGTTATTTATAAAGATGAACTATCTTCTATAACTATATCTTCTAACTATAAACTATAGTTTATTTATAAAAAATAAACTTTTTTATATATTATCTTCACTATATGAACAATAAAATAAAATGACATAGGGGCTAACCCTGTTTCTGTTTGATAAATGTCAATAAAAATCAATGTTTCATATTTTTTAAATGAAAACAAAAAGATCATGTTCATTTTGTTATAAATATATGCAGTGAAGAGAATCGCGTTGTCTGAACCACATGGCCAGGCTAATAGGCGATGTTGTTTTTTTTTGTTATAACATATTTTTATAACATTTTATATATTTATAACATAACGTTTTATAACATATTTCGTTTTATTGTTGACGAAAAGATGCAGAGTTGTAGCAAATTTCGTTTTATTGTTGCCTAAAGCGTGCCTAAAGCTTGGTATTGAGAAACGGCTATACACAATATGCAGAGCAGTGGGTCGCGAGGACTGGAGTTGAGAACCCCTGTTATACGCGAACGTCTGCGTTTTGTACTCGCCCAGGAAATCTGTGTAAACCGTACGGCACCAGACAGGGGCAGTCGACCCGGGGTATTCACAATGTTTTCTCTTCAAAATTGAAATTTTACTGCCACCATTGAAACAATTTATAACGGAAACTGTTTACCCACTTGACATTATACAAGGGGTAACGTTGTAACGTCAGTGACAGTCATAAATCGAATAGCTCATTTAATTTCTAAGTAATTTCATGTAAATCTTTGATGTAAACTCTTGCCAAGCTTTGAATAGTGCACTGCTTATTAAATGTTTATAACGCGTTGAAACATAACATATTAAACATGCTGTTTTGTTCAGCCATAGCTGTCAACCCTCTCGTTTTTTCCGGGTTTCTCACGTATTTTAGCTAATTTCCAGCTGTCTTGCTGTTTTAGTATTTTCCCGTAAAATATCCCATATTTTTAGCTCTGACTGTGTGAGACATATAAGCTCGGACAGATTCGGCTTGAAGTCGTTCATCCTCGAATGCGGCTCTGCGCGCGCTGTCACAATAAAAACGGGAACCTACACAGCCATGCGAAATGAGGTCTTGCCGGTCTTGTGCACCCAACACGTCATTTTTGCAGCGCTATGCGGACGCGTCGAGTATAAAGGCTTTACCACTAAGCACCACTAACTCCCCCTCCGTTTCCCCAAAGCCCGTCGGTTTCCCTCGTAAGCTGATATTAGAGTATTTAAACATTCTCTATGATATTTTTTTAAATGACACCCTGTCTCTTTCTCTCTATGTATGCTAATTATAAACTCTTAAGACTTTTATGGTTAGTGCTTTATTTTTACAGTTTTTCTCAGTCGCTTTGGTGCATTTCTCACATCACTATTTACATTTGCTCAACAGTTAGTTCAACCTCCACAACATTTAGTCATTTTTGCACATCATAGTAGCAGTTTCTCATTCCTTCCAACAAATTGCAAATGCTTTTGGACATGCATCAATTTCTTTCATACAACTCTCTGCTGTTTTATAGCATTATCGTATGCTTATGTCATATCAGTCCAAATTAACTATACTTGTGAATGCTGAATAGTCATTCCATATAAAACTAATAGTCCTCATTTCATTGCTTGAGTCATCCATACAAAAATGTTGAACTAGTGGGTCAAAATCTGTCAAGCAATTTTTTTATCTTAAAAAAAAAAACTTTTTTATCCTAAATTGAACAATTTCTCACAGCTGAACCTCAGTTTTCACTGATGAGAAGAGATGTCCATGAATGATTTACAGTATATGTCTGTTGTATGTAAATATTGATGTGAGAAATGCACTAAAGCGACAGAGAAAAATTTTCAATGTTGACAGCTATGCACTCAGCACACAGGCCTATGCTACAGTTCTCGAGTCAAGAACTGGTTGTTGCAGTTCTTGAACCACCAGTACAGAACCAAGAACTGTTTCGGAAACATTCGACACAGAGTACCGATGAGCGGGAGCTACTGCAGATGTGTGATAGCAGTATCTAAACAGAACTTTCTTTTTCAGCCAACTGATGATGAGGTCATACATGAGCCCACAGAATTCAGTGAAATGTACTGCAAGTTTATTTAATAAACAAAATGATGAAGACCATTTACACACTATATCTTTAAGGTAGTTTAAACATCAACGTTTGCACATCACCTGAAGGCTACAGGGTTCGTTTGCAAAACATAAAAGAAACTTATACAAGATAATTATGACAATGAGCACTATTATTTAACTGAAGTTATGATTACAAATGCCTTTAATTTAAAGCATTTTGTATCCAATGGCATTATAGAATTGGCATCATTACGTGAGAACGTAAAAGAACTGGTGAAGCGTTTATTTGAACAGGTTTGCGGAAACCAGACTTCCCATCACTAGTGTTAACTCACACTCTCAACCTTTTAGGTGAAATAAACAGTTTCTCAAGAAATGAGCATCACTAATATTGTCAATTATTAAAAAGAAAAGTCATGGAAATTCACCCTTAGAATAGAGAATAAGGAATACAAAAATTAAACTTGGTCATTTAAGAGGCATGAATCACTTTATTGGAACTGTTTAACACAATTTCCATAACATGTTCTAAAGCAGACTGATAAAAGAAGCAGCACTGAGAAATAACGTTTTATTGACTAAAAACAAGATCAGAAAGTGGCATATTTAGATATTGACTAGATCTGTTTGAGACTTTAGAGCATATGCACACAGTCATCTCCCCATCAACCTCAGCGGGGACATGGCTGCACTCTTTAGCTGAGACAGGGATGGACTTGGTCAACTTCCCATCCACCTCTGCTGGGACAGGAATGGACTCCAAAAACTTGCCACAAACCTCAGCAGGGACAAATCTGGAGTCTTTAGCTGGGACATGGCTGGACTCGGTCAACTTCCCATCAACCTCAGCTGGGACAGAGCTGGACTCGGTCAACTTCCCATCAACTTCAGAGGGGACATAGATGCATTCTTTAGCTGAGACATGGCTGGACTCGGTCAACTTCCCATCAACTTCAGCTGGGACAGGGCTGGATTCTTTAGCTGAGACATGGCTGGAATCAGTCAAATTCCCATCAACTTCAGCTGGGACAGGGCTGGATTCTTTAGCTGAGACATGGCTGGAATCAGTCAAATTCCCATCAACTTCAGCTGGGACAGGGCTGGATTCTTTAGCTGAGACATGGCTGGAATCAGTCAACTTCCCATCAGCCTCAACTGGGAGAAGGCTGGATTCATTAGCTGGGAGAAGGCTGGATTCGTTAGCTGGGACATGGCTGGATTCGTTAGCTGGGACATGGCTGGATTCTGACAACTTCCCATCAACCTCAGAAGACACATGACTGGACTCTTTAGCTGGGACAGGGCTGGAATCGGGCAACTTCTCATCAACTTCAGCCGGGACAGGGCTGGACTCTTTAGCTGGGACATGGCTGGACTCGGACAACTTCCCATCAACCTCAGCTGGGACAGGGCTGGATTCTTTAGCTGAGACATGGCTGGAATCAGTCAACTTCCCATCAGCCTCAACTGGGAGAAGGCTGGATTCGTTAGCTGGGACATGGCTGGATTCGTTAGCTGGGACAGGGCTGGACTCTGACAACTTCCCATCAACCTCAGAAGACACATGACTGGACTCTTTAGCTGGGACAGGGCTGGAATCGGACAACTTCCCATCAACCTCAGCTGGGACAGGGCTGGATTCTTTAGCTGGGACAGGGCTGGACTCAGACAACTTCCCATCAACCTCAGCTGGGACAGGGCTGGACTCGGACAACTTCCCATCAGCCTCAGCTGGGACAGGGCTGGATTCTTTAGCTGAGACATGGCTGGAATCAGTCAACTTCCCATCAGCCTCAACTGGGAGAAGGCTGGATTCATTAGCTGGGAGAAGGCTGGATTCGTTAGCTGGGACATGGCTGGATTCTGACAACTTCCCATCAACCTCAGAAGACACATGACTGGACTCTTTAGCTGGGACAGGGCTGGAATCGGACAACTTCCCATCAACCTCAGCTGGGACAGGGCTGGACTCTTTAGTTAGGAGAGAGCTGGATTCGATCAACTTCCCCTCAACCTCAGCTGGGACAGGGCTGGACTCGGACAACTTCCCATCAGCCTCAGCTGGGACAGGGCTGGATTCTTTAGCTGGGACAGGGCTGGACTCAGACAACTTCCCATCAACCTCAGCTGGGACAGGGCTGGACTCGGACAACTTCCCATCAGCCTCAGCTGGGACAGGGCTGGATTCTTTAGCTGGGACAGGGCTGGACTCAGACAACTTCCCATCAACCTCAGCTGGGACAGGGCTGGATTCTTTAGCTGGGGCATGGCTGGAGTCTGTCAACTTCCCATCAACCTCAGAAGACACATGACTGGACTCTTTAGCTGGGACAGGGCTGGAATCGGGCAACTTCCCATCAACCTCAGCTGAGAGAAGGCTGAATTCTTTAGCTGGGACAGGGCTGGAGTCTGTCAACTTCCCATCAACCTCAGCTGGGACAGGGCTGGACTCGGACAACTTCCCATCAGCCTCTTTAGCTGGGACAGGGCTGGACTCGGACAACTTCCCATCAGCCTCTTTAGCTGGGACAGGGCTGGAATCGGGCAACTTCCCATCAACTTCAGCTGGGACAGGGCTGGACTCGGTCAACTTCCCATCAGCCTCTTTAGCTGGGGCAGGGCTGGACTCGGCCAACTTCCCATCAACCTCAGCTGGGACAGGGCTGGAATCAGGCAACTTCCCATCAACCTCAGCTGAGAGAAGGCTCGATTCTTTAGCTGGGACAGGGCTGGACTCGGTCAACTTCCCATCAGCCTCTTTGGCTGGGGCAGGGCTGGACTCGGACAACTTCCCATCAACCTCAGCAGGGAAAGGGCTGGATTCTTTAGCTGGGACAGGGCTGGACTTAGTCAACTTCCCATCAACTTCAGCTGGGACAGGGCTGGACTCTTTAGCTGGGACAAGGCTGGACTCGGACAACTTCCCATCAGCCTCTTTAGCTGGGACAAGGCTGGACTCGGACAACTTCCCATCAACCTCAGCTGAGAGAAGGCTGGATTCTTTAGCTGGGACATGGCTGGACTCGGCCAACTTCCCATCAACCTCAGAAGACGCATGACTGGACTCTTTAGCTGGGACATGGCTGGACTCGGCCAACTTCCCATCAACCTCAGCTGGGACAGGGCTGGACTCGGTCAACTTCCCATCAACCTCAGCTGGGACAGGGCTGGGCTCTTTAGCTGGGACAGGGGTGGACTCGGTCAACTTCCCATCAACCTCAGCTGGGACATGGCTGGACTCTTTAGCTGGGACGGGGCTGGACTCGGACAACTTCCCATCTACCTCAGCTGGGACAGGGCTGGACTCTAACTTCACATCAACTTCAGCTGAGAGAAGGCTGGATTCTTTAGCTGGGACATTGCTGGACTCGGCCAACTTCCCATCAACCTCAGTTGGGACAGGGCTGGATTCTTTAGCTGGGACATGGCTGGACTCGGCCAACTTCACATCAACCTCAGTTGGGACATGACTGGACTCCTTCGCTGGGACAGGGCTGGCATCGGGCAACATCCCATCAACCTCAGTTGGGACAGGGCTGGCATCGGGCAACATCCCATCAACCTCAGTTGGGACAGGGCTGGATTCTTTAGCTGGGACAGGGCTGGACTCAGAAAACTTCCCATCAACCTCAGCTAAGACAGGGCTGGATTCTTTAGCTGGGACAGGGCTGGACAACTTCCCATCAACCTCAGAAGACACATGACTGGACTCTTTAGCTGGGACAGGGCTGGAGTCTGTCAACTTCCCATCAACCTCAGCTGGGACAGGGCTGGACTCGGACAACTTCCCATCAACCTCAGCTGAGAGAAGGCTGGATTCTTTAGCTGGGACATGGCTGGACTCGGTCAACTTCCCATCAACCTCAGCTGGGACAGGGCTGGACTCTTTAGCTGGGACATGGCTGGACTCAGTCAAGTTCCCATCAACCTCAGCTGGGACAGGGCTAGACTCGGACAACTTCCCGTCAACGTCAGTTGGGACAGGGCTGGATTCTTTAGCTGGGACATGGCTGGACTCGGTCAACTTCCCATCAACCTCAGCTGGGACAGGGCTGGATTCTTTAGCTGGGACAGGGCTGGACTCGGTCAACTTCCCATCAACCTCAGCTGGGACAGGGCTGGACTCTTTAGCTGGGACAGGGCTGGAGTCTGTCAACTTCCCATCAACCTCAGCTGGGACAGGGCTGGACTCGGACAACTTCCTATCAACCTCAGCTGAGAGAAGGCTGGATTCTTTAGCTGGGACATGGCTGGACTCGGTCAACTTCCCATCAACCTCAGCTGGGACAGGGCTGGACTCTTTAGCTGGGACATGGCTGGACTCAGTCAAGTTCCCATCAACCTCAGCTGGGACAGGGCTAGACTCGGACAACTTCCCATCAACCTCAGTTGGGACAGGGCTGGATTCTTTAGCTGGGACATGGCTGGACTCGGTCAACTTCCCATCAACCTCAGCTGGACAGGGCTGGATTCTTTAGCTGGGACATGGCTGGACTCAGTCAAGTTCCCATCAACCTCAGCTGAGAGAAGGCTGGATTCTTTAGCTGGGACATGGCTGGACTCAGTCAACTTCACATCAACCTCAGCTGGGACAGGGCTGGACTCGGACAACTTCCCATCAACCTCAGTTGGGACAGGGCTGGATTCTTTAGCTGGGACATGGCTGGACTCGGTCAACTTCCCATCAACCTCAGCTGGGACAGGGCTGGATTCTTTAGCTGGGACAGGGCTGGACTCGGACGACTTCCCATCAACCTCAGCTGGGACAGGGCTGGACTCTTTAGTTGGGACAGGGCTGGACTCGGACAACTTCCCATCAACCTCAGCTGAGAGAAGGCTGGATTCTTTAGCTGGGACATGGCTGGAGTCTGTCAACTTCCCATCAACCTCAGCTTGGACAGGGCTGGATTCTTTAGCTGGGAGAGGGCTGGACTCCGTCAACTTCCCATCAGCCTCAGATGGGACAGGGCTGGATTCTTTAGCTGGGAGAGGGCTGGACTCCGTCAACTTCCCATCAGCCTCAGCTGGGCGAAGGCTGGATTCTTTAGCTGGGACATGGCTGGACTTTGTCAACTTCCCATCAACCACAGCTGTGACAGGGCTGGACTCTTTAGCTGGGACAGGGCTGGGCCTGGTCAACTTCCCATCAACCACAGCTGGGAAAGGGCTGGACTCTTTAGCTGGGACAGGGCTGGGCCTGGTCAACTTCCCATCAACCACAGCTGGGACACGGCTGGACTTGGTCAACTTCCAATCAACCTCAGCTGGGACAGGACTGGACTTGGTCAACTTCCGATCAACCTCAGCTGGGAGATGGCTGGATTCTTTAGCTGG
>NW_024121135.1:854633-910119 GCF_016745375.1 Pimephales promelas
TTGTTTGTAGTTGGTATAGTAAATCAAACAGCAGGGAAGCAGATTTATAAACGCCTATTGGGCTGGATATGTTGTAATCCGTGGTAATGGTCAATAAGGCATGTTTTTGTTATTACAGTCTTTAGTTTTATGAATAAACATATGGAGTAGTGTTGCTACAAGACACACACACACACAAAAAAAATGTACATCAATTCATGAGGCTAAGAATTTGAGTACATGCTGACTTGGTAGATGTATATCATTGTCCTTGATCTCTTCTGATTGTGGGAATCTTGCTATAATATTAAAAGGAAGTCAAGGCCCCTTAAAACAATGTTAAAACAAAGCAATCTAAGGAGTCCTGCCCTTCTATGCATCCGTGATATTTACCAGGGAAACAAGACCTGTCCAACTACAGCTGAACAAACTACTTAAGTCGATCATATACCGCGAAAGACATGATCATGGACGGGAAAACCTCAAATGTGGTAACAGAAGAAGAGATAGATAAACATAGTGTTTGAAGTCTCATGGATCATAAAAACTTATAACAAAGATTGGCTTCTGTATGCACCGATCCCCTCACGTTGATATAATCTCTCGACGGCAATACTGCAGTTCGAGTCGTGCCTTGGTTCTATAGTGACTCTTGTATTTAAAGGGATAGTTCACTTTGAAATTAATTTTTGATATGTTTTAGCTTACCTCAAGAGCATCCAGGTGTCTTTGTTTCCACAGTTTTTTCAATTTTGATATTTTTAGGTCAAACCGTTCTTGTCTGGAGTCATATAATGGAGGTCGCCACCTCAAAGAGCATGCACAGAGAAGTCCACATCGTAAATGTAAGTACACATTGATGGCCTAAGACACGAAACGAGCAGTTTGTGTGGGAAAACGAACAGTATTTATATCGTTTTTACCTATTCTGGTGGCGAAATGTGCATCATTTCATAAGTGGATATTCGCCTACGCGTAAAAAATGAAGTATAATCTGGGCTTTATTGTGGCCATGCAGGTTAAAATCCTGAAATTCGGTCAGATGTTAACATCTGGTGGCTCTTTGCACTCTATTTACAGCCCTTGCCTAGTGGACAAGATAGTGCACTCTTCAGTATGTGGAGAAACAGAGAATGTATATACACTGAGGCCCCGTCCACACTACTGCGTTTTCGTTTAAAAACGGAGAATTAAAACGAATACGATCTCCGTCCACACCAGCGTTTTGTCTGCGTATTAGAATTGATCTCCGACCACATTAAAATGACTGAAAACGCAGATCACGTGACCATTCACCAACACTGGGCATGCGCGTGCCGGTGTAAACAGTGGTTGGCGAATCAGGGAAGGACACGTCATGACTGATAACACCCAATCATAGAGCCGAGCGTGAGCCTCTGCGTCATCGTTTGTAAACTCCTCCGTTTTGTCTCGTCCACACTAAAACGCCCTCCGGAGTTTCAAAACGCAAAACGCAGCTGCAGCGTTTCTAAACTTCTCCGTTTTAGGTCTTCGTTTTTCCCGTTTTAGTGTGGACGGGAGGTGCAAACGTAGCAAAAGGTCTCCGTTTTTAAACGAAAACGCAGTAGTGTGGACGGGGCCTGAGAGGACTGCAGAGTAGAGGAACGTCATACTTTGATCTGCTAATTACTGTGGAAAATTACCTGGCAAACCACAGAGCCTTTTTTATCTAACAGCATTAGCAGACTTTTCCACGTTTAAAGGACCTTTATCTTGCCTTTATTGCACCATAAATCTGTAAAAGCACTGTAAGTGGTACAGGTCTGTGTACTGTTAAAGTGCCAAATGATTAGTTATTTTGATGCAAATGCAATTGGATGCACACCTCAGATGACAATGTGAGTTGGCTGTAGTTTAAAGTTGTTTCTAACCTCTTTGTAGTTGGTAGAGATGTTTTACTATGGATATTGTCAATATTATATCTGTTGTTGGGTATATTAAACATTCAAAAGAGTGTTTAACTGTTATCTTTATCTTTCTTTGAAGTCCTCCTTAAAGCAGTAGTTCACTTGTGCTGATAATTTACTCACCCCCATGTCATCCAAGATGTCCATGTCTTTCTTTCTTCAGTCGAAAAGAAATTAAGGTTTTTCATGAAAACATTCCAGGATTTTTCTCCATATAATGGACTTCAATGGGAACCAAACGGTTCAAGGTCCAAAAGACAGTTTCAGTGCAAACTGCAGACTGTTCGAATCTCAAACGAATCTTTTCCCGAGTCAACTCGTTCATTTTGTTCGTTGAATAAACCAAATGACACAGAAAAAAGATTCGTTCATTTTGATGTACGAGTTCGAATAGGAGAGTCACGAACGTGCATCACAGAACAGAGCAAGGCGACCATTTGAGCTTATAAAACTTTAAATTTATTAAATGAGCGATCGTTTCGCTTGATAAGACCCTTATTCATCATCTGGTGACGTTTAAAGCCCTTTGAACAGTTTACAGTTTGCACTGAAACTGTCTTTTGGACCTTGAACCGTTTGGTTCCCATTGAAGTCCATTATATGGAGAAAAATCCTGGAATGTTTTCATCAAAAACCTTCATTTCTTTTCGACTGAAGAAAGAATGACATGGACATCTTGGATGACATGGGGGCGAGTAAATTATCAGCAAAAGCTTTTTTAAAAGTGAACTACTCCTTTAAGAGGCCATATCTGCACTTTGCTGATACCATTCAACACCGAGTACCTAGAACTATAAACTGATCTCTATGGAAATGGCGCCAGGTTTAATGAGGTTGTCACTAAATTAACTGTCATGCTAGCTCTGCTAAAGACAGCTTCTAAAATGTCCCCAGGCGGGAGGGGTGCGAGGAGCACTAGGCATGATGGGTCTGTGAGGCGGTGCTGTGGCATAAGTGGCTCTATTTCCAGGGGGCACAGGGCACAAACATAAAGCCATCCAATAAAGGGGCATGCACCCTGCTACTGTGGGAGAGGTCATAAACATTGTACCAAAGAACAGCACTAAGACATGAAAGGAGGCCAGCGCCTCTCAAATCACCAGCTGCGGTGCATTCATATCACCTGCTTTTGTGTAGGAATGCATTTGTGCATATTACGCCTACATATATAAACACAACTCACTCCCACGTGCATACAAAAGCAAGCCGCAAAACAAAGAGCATAAAATAACAAAGGCATCATGCAAGCCTCTTGTCAGATTTAAGATGGGACACATAGTTTAGTCTCACGTGGAGTTCTCCGCCCCCCCCAAGGTATTGCTTTGATTCTTTATTTCGCAGTGTGTCCTCTCTTGTCTCTTAACCAGCTCCCCCTGCCCTTAAGTCCAGCTGATGGGAGACTCTTTTGTCCAGTAGCACCCAGGCAACAACATCAAAGGATTCAGGGTACAGCTAAAGAGTTCCCCCCAAAACAAAACAAATTCAAATCTAAAACAGAGTTCCCAAAGTGGTTTCTGGAAAGGAAACAAGCTAGGAGTGGACAAAAGAATGTATGGAAGCTTGTTTCTGCCACTGAATAAAAAAAAAAAAATAAATAATTGCGACTTTTTATCTCACAATTGTGTGTTATAAAGTCAGAATTATGATATATAAAGTCAGAATTCCATGATATAAAGTCAGAATTGCATGTTATAAAGTCAGAATTGCGAGATATAAAGTCAGAATTGCGAGATATAAAGTCAGAATTAATAGATATAAAGTCAGAATTGATAGATATAAAGTCAGAATTGCGAGATATAAAGTCAGAATTGCGAGATATAAAGTCAGAATTGCGAGATTTAAAGTCAGAATTGCAAGATATAAAGTCAGAATTGTCGAATATAAAGTCAGAATTGATTGATTTAAAGTCAAAATTGTGGGATATGAAGTCAGAATTGATAGATATAAAGTCAGAATTGCGTGTTATAAAGTCAGAATTGTGAGATATAAAGTCAGAATTGCAAGATATAAAGTCAGAATTGCGACATATAAAGTCAGAATTGTGAGATATAAAGTCAGAATTGCGAGATTTAAAGTCAGAATTGTGGGATATAAAGTCAGAATTGCAAGATATAAAGTCAGAATTGCGACATATAAAGTCAGAATTGCGAGATATAAAGTCAGAATTGTGGGATATAAAGTCAGAATTGATAGATATAAAGTCAGAATTGTGTTATAAAGTCAGAATTGATAGATATAAAGTCAGAATTGTGAGATATGAAGTCAGAATTGCGTGTTATAAAGTCAGAATTGTGAGATATAAAGTCAGAATTGATTGATATAAAGTCAAAATTGTGGGATATAAAGTCAGAATTGTGAGATATAAAGTCAGAATTGCGTGTTATAAAGTCAGAATTGCGAGATTTAAATTCAGAATTGATAGATATAAAGTCAGAATTGAAAGATATAAAGTCAGAATTGTGAGATATAAAGTCAGAATTGCGAGATATAAAGTCAGAATTGCGAGATATAAAGTCAGAATTGCGAGATTTAAAGTCAGAATTGTGGGATATAAAGTCAGAATTGTGTTATAAAGTCAGAATTGATAGATATAAAGTCAGAATTGTGAGATATAAAGTCAGAATGGATAGATATAAAGTCAGAAAGAATTGCGAGATATGAAGTCAGAATTGCGTTATAAAGTCAGAATTATGAGATAAAGTCAGAATTGATAGATATAAAGTCAGAATTGTGAGATATAAAGTCAGAATTGATAGATATAAAGTCAGAATTGTGTTATAAAGTCAGAATTGTGAGATATAAAGTCAGAATTGATAGATATAAAGTCAGAATTGTGTTATAAAGTCAGAATTGCGAGATATAAAGTCAGAATTGCGAGATATAAAGTCGCAATTCTGAGAAAAAAAAGACAGAAGTGTGACTTTTTATCTCACAGTTCTGACTTTGTAACTCGCAAGTCTGACTTTATATCTCCCAATTCTGACTTTATATCTATCAATTCTAACTTTAAATCTCGCAATTCTCACTTTATATCTCGCAATTGTGACTTTAAATCACTTAAATTGCTTTATTACCTTTTATATTTTTCATTCTATGGCGGAAACAAGCTTCCAAAAGAATGACCTATAATTGGCTGGTTGAACAATTTCAAGCTCAATGGGAAAAAGTTTGAGAGCTTGAGAGGAAGGTACAAATTTTCTTTCCACTTTTAGAGACATTTTGCTAAACATCTCATTTTACATTCCACTGAAGAAAGAACGTAATAGGGGTTCGGAACAACAAAGGGTGAGTAAACGATGACAGAATATGAATTTTAAGCGCACTAATCCTTTAATGACAACCCCCAAATTACCAAGTATAATAGAGATGGTAATCTTTGAGATTTGTCTTTGCATTGATCTCTCAGGGAAGACTCTAGTCCTCGTAAAAGACATCCTTGTCTGTTGTCCACCCTCTCCAACGCTGGCACCAGGTTGCCAACCGATGTTGCGCAACCCCTCTAGTCAGTCCGACGACAGAGACGCTCCTCCATCCGGGCCCAGCTTGTAATTAAAAGTCCAGACCTCAAAGAGCACAACATTTCTGTCTTAATGGTAGGCTTCTTTCCAAGGCCCTTGTTTAATACTAACGCAGCAGCCATAAACCAGTGATGTGGACAGAAAGGAAGAAAGATATTAAGACTACAAAGTGCTTGCGTCCCATCTCGGATTAGAGGTTCACTGTCCCTTTGTAGTACTAAGTGGTAGATGCACACAATCAAAAATAATAACTTCATTTGAGTCTCCCTTATTGTCTTGTCCCCCGCTCTATTTTAAGACTGCACAACAATGTTCAAAAGCAGCGACAGGAAAATGTCTGGGAGAAAATTAATGCATTTCATGTTTAGAGAGCGTGTTGTGCGATTAAGGGAAGCCCACATCAAATGCTGCGGCTTCAGAAAACCACCACTTGAAAAACAAGGCGCTTTTTCTTTGTGGAACTGTGGAGAAAAGAGGAGGTGTTGTTTTTAGAGAGGACCAAGCCCATGTTAACAGTTTCCTGGAGCGATATGAGTCAGGAGACATGTACAAAACAGGGACTTGTTGAATAAAGTGTCGGCATGCAAATGGTCATTTGCCCAGGGAGTTAATAGAGTGTAATGAAGCCATCAGCAACTTTAAACCGCATAAAGACATCCCAAAACAAACTGTACAGTGGCTTAAAGATAAATAGGAACCTTACTGTCGGCTATAAAGTGCATTCTGGCAGTGTTGTAGTCGAGACCACCTCACTCGAGTCCGAGTCGACACCGAAACCAGAGAGAGTCGAGTCCGAGTCAAGACCGAGTCCATAGAGAGTCGAGTCCGAGTCGAGTCCGAGACCAGAGACGGTCGAGTCCGAGTCGAGACCGAGACCAGTGAGGGTTGATTACCTAATTTACTTTTATTTACTTAGAGAAATCTTTTTTTTTTTTACTGAATTTACTTAGAGTTGAAACAATATGATCAGTTTAGGGTAAAAAGGCCACATAGTAGGTGGTGTTAAAAGTAATTTTATTACAATTTGTCATGCGCAGTTGCGCACTAGAAAATCACCAATCACTGGGCGTTTCAATCAATTTAAAGAAATATTTTATTCACATACATTAATAATCATGAAAAATATTTTTAATTGAACTCGAGTGGACTCGGGAATAATTCCGAGTCCTAAAAAAACAAATGTTCGAGTACGAGTCAATTCCGAGTCCAAATGGACACGAGTCCATGACAAGACCAAGACCATTAAAATATGGTCTCGAGACCGAGTCCGAGACGAGACCGAGTCCGAGACGAGTCCGAGTCTCGAGTACTACAACACTGCATTCTGGGCCCACTGACAGTATTTTTGACAGTATATATCACTATATTTACATGGCAAGGTGCTTTTATTCACATCTCAGTATTGTTGCCACATGTGTAAGGTTGTTTACTTTGTTTTGACTGTGGAATTTCATGAATCAGACCACAACTTTATGATAAATTATTAGCATGTTGTTTTTTCCACAACTATTCGCACTTTACTATTAAATAAATATGTTAATACTAGGGCTGTCAGTTTAACGCGTTATTAACGGTCAATTTTTTTTATCGCGCGATTAACAGTCTTTTTGGCCTAGCAAACTTTGTAGTTTTCTTCAGACGCGGCATGCGTGCGCTGTGCTATGAAACCCATTCGTTTCAATGGCTTGTGCTGCGCGAAAACAAAACAACAGGCACGCCGCACACACTCGTTTGGGCTTGCGAGCCAGCCAAATAGTTGGTTAACGTTACGTTTTGAGTGGATGATGAGCGCGAGACGCCGAAATGGATGCCTATAAGATTCTGACTGGAAACTTTACTTTACTAAAAAGTTGCCAAATGGTTCCATTGACAAGACCAAAGTGATCTGTGTGTTTTGTCGTTGTGAACTGAGCTATCATCATCGCAGCACGTCCAGTCTGAAATACCGCTTGATGACGGCCAAGCACACACACAGCTGACGCGAATTGTCAGCCCCCTCGTCAATATCATGACCTTGTCAGTATTTCTTTCACCCTTTTATTGATGGACAGTGCTACATTGTGTGAGAGATTATTTGCTCCAAGTGAGAATTTTGAACACAGTAGCCGATATGCCAATGTTGTTTTCAATAAAAAAACATTTGCACGAAGCAAGTCGATCCACTTTTCCACGTTGATAATAGCATTAAAATTTGAAAAAATAATGTGACAAAAAGAAATCAAGAGACATTTAGAATAGATAAAAATGTGCGATTAATCGCGAGTAAACTATGACAATCGTTTGATAGCACTAGCTAATACACATGCTTATAGTGGGCCCCCAACGGGTCTTTAGGTGAGGGGTTGACAAGATTATTTTTAGAGGCCTAATCATGTAAATCTACTCATTAAACTTTAAACGGATCTCCACATCAGAAGAGAACTCAGGTCAGAAATAGTCACACGGAGGCTTTGGATAATAATCAAGCTCAAAGAACGAGAGGTGGGTGGGGAAAGAGACTGTGAAAGGGAAAGGGAAAGGGTAGAAAAAGATACTACTCTGGAACTACAGAGGCTTGGAGAAACTGGCCTTCTGATTGCATCGTTGCTCAAATAAACAGCCACTTAACAGTCTCTTGAGAATAAAGCTGTGGTGTGGGCAGAGGAAGGCTTTCATTTTGGGAAATGCTAATGTAATCTATAGGGGGTATTACTTAATGCGATAGAGAATGAGAAAGGACAAAAACACACCACTTTGATCTGGAAATTTTCCATGACATGCTTAGGGTTTGAGCTATTTTTGCACGTAATTTATTTTGATTAACTGTGTGATTCACTAGTTTTGTTTTGTATAGTGAGTTCATTACATGGGTTTCATTTGTTTGTTTGACTTTTGATTGATTTGATCCTGACTTTATGTGGTTTAAATGCTCATCTTCTGCTTGGGTAATTTGTGTAAGTAAAACATCCTCTTGTGTGTGATTTACTTTTGTGTAAGCCATCAATAAATCTTGGTGATTCCTATTTAAACAAACCTGAGTTGTGCCTGTGGGTAGTGTTGTCATGGTACCAAATGCTTTGGAACAAATCCGATCGCTTTCTCAACTGTTACTCAATTTAAGAAATAACCGACTGTGTTTGCATGGATTTTGATATATTTTTGATCATTTAAGCACAATAATCCGCAAAAAGATAACTGAATTTGCGATCGCATGCTGTCTGAAACGGTAGCTTTTTGTTCATGTCCTTAGATCAGCAACGGAGAATGTAACTCAGCCAGAAAACTAGAACCCACCAGTGTGCAGAGCCACACAATATAATTTAATGGCTTATATTGCCCTGTTTGGGGCATTTTAAATTAATTTAAATAGAAAAAAATAGGAAAGATGCTTTTCCATTGCCGTAGTTTGTAGAGCCTTTGGACTGGGTTACTAGGGCAAAATGGTTTACGACACTTGAATTAAACAATAAGGTTGAGGTTGCTAAAAAAAAGATGCGAATAGCGCGTCAGGCGCGAATGATTTCAATGTTAAGTCAATGCAAAGACGCGTTATGCGCGTAAAAAATTCCTGCGGCACGAATGAGACGTAGAGCACGGCGCGTTAGACGTGAATACGCCTCATTCACATGTCAAGTTCATGCGAATAGCGCAAATTGAACATCTGGCGTGTTAAGCGCGAATGATTTAGTTAGTGCTATTTGTGCATTCACGCGTTTGACGTGAATTCGTGTCTGCCGCCCGAGTTGAAAAATCTGAACTTTGGCCTCAATTCGCGCCGTGTTAACCAATCAGGAGGAACCAATCGTGGTTGCTCACGTGGTGAAGTGTCTGGATGCTTCAATAAATTATTTTGTAATATGACTAAATGCCTGGAATGGTTCTAATGCACAACAAAGCAAATATTTTATCACTTAAAACTTTCTTTCAACATGTTCATTTTGTATTGAATGTTATTTATTCCATATCTAGATTATATGAAATATTATTATGATGTAAAGACAACCAACATACATATGCATAAGTTCATAAATTTTGCTTCAAACTTTTGTTTTTACACGCGTCAGTGTCATTCTTGACGCGCAAATTAATACAAAGTGGTCAAGCATCAAACTAGACGCGGTAGACACGAATTTGTCTTCAGGCGCGAATGATTTCAATGTTAAGTCAATGCAAAAACGCGTTATGCGCGTAAAAAATTCCTGCGGTGTGAATGAGGCGTGGAAGACGCAAATACGCCTCATTCGCGCGTCTGGGACGTTAAGCGTGAATTATTTAGTTAGTGCCATTTGTGCATTCACGCGTTTGACGTGAATTAACGTCTGCCACCCGAGTTGAAAAATCTGAACTTTGCCGTGAATTCGCGCCGCGTTAACCAATCAGGAGTCTAGCTGCTTGCTCACGTGGTGAAGTGTCTGGATGCTTCAATAAATTATTTTATAATATGATATGGTTCTAATGCACAAAAAAGCAAATATTTTATCACTTAAAACATTATTTCTATATACGAGACGTTCATTTTGTATTGAATATTATTCATTCCATATCTAGATAATATGAAATAGTATTATGATGTAAAGACAATATGTGCAAGTTCGTGTCTGGGCGTGAGAGAGACGGGTTAATAACTTTTGGAAGCTGGCTCTATTTATCATCAAAACAAAAATAAATGACAGCTAGATTAGATGGATGATCAAACTGGGCGCGTGACAGGTGGAAGTACCGCTGACAGCGGCCATCATCCAGGCGCAGCTCATGGAGCGAGCAAATGGTGAAACTAGCCAAACGGTTCGCCTCCGAAGGGTTCGGTGGACACCAATACGGCGACGATGATCCCCACGCCGCTGTTCTAGGTCTCCAGAGCAAATACAGTGCGGTGAATCTCTTGATGAATGCTCAATCAACATAAATAAAGATGGCCATCATGGGTTTCGGTTTTGACGCGCGTAAATTTCGTTTCAAACTTTTTATTTTACCCGCGTCAGTTTCGCTCTTGACGCGCGAATTAACACAAAGTGGTCAAGCGTCAAACTAGACGCGGTAGACACGAATTTTACGCGATATTCGCGTCCGGTGTGAACGTAGCATTACAGTGTATACTGACAACAATCCATTACGATATCTGGATACAGCCAAACTTGGCGTAGCAGGTCAAAACTTTTACAGGTTACCCGGGGGTAGATCTTGCCCCATTGAAGCAGCATCCAGTTATTGGACCTTTATTGGTTTATTGGAAGGAAGGTAGATTTTTAAGTCCAAAGGAGCGAGCTAAATTCGGGGTACATACTAAGGAGCTTGTCCGACAGTGGGTTCAAGGAGAAAGATCAAGCGTTGTATCAGTGCATTTATGCTTTAGGCGGAGGACAGGAGGTCTTTCAGATGGTTGTACTTAAGTGTTTGTAATGGAATGTGCTTTCGAGGCTTTGGTGTGGCCACACTGTTAATGGCAATGTATGGCAAATGATATAGGGAATTGGTGTCATGAGTGTGGAACAGGCATTCTTGCTAAGGCTGTGCAACCCAAAGTTAGGCCCTTTATGGGTAGTATTCAGGCCAGTCGTCCACAGGGAGTGGCAATAGATTTTACCATTTTGGAGCCCGCATCGGATGGTAGGGAAAATGTGTTGTTATTAACGGACGTTTTCTCCAAATTTACTCAAGCTATTCCCACAAAGGAGCAGCAAGCTAGTACAGTACTGGATGTGTTGGTAAAGCATTGGTTTAATTTGTTTGGTCCTCCTAGTAGGATGCATTTAGATCAGGGCAGGAGTTTCAGCAGCTCTTTAAGGTCTATAATATTCAGAAATGCCACACAACCCCATATCATCCACAGGGCAGCGGTGGGTGTGAGCCGTACACTGTTTGATCTGTTGGGTACCTTGCTGACCAAATGAGGCGTTGGCCACGGTACTTCTCCCAGTTAGTTTATGCATAAAATACTACTGATCATTAGTCAACTGAGTTTTTTTTTTTCGTTTGTATGGTTTTTATTTGGGGGTACACAGACTAAAATGTGACAAGATTTCTCGTCGAGTGAAAAGCTGTCTCGTGGTATCGCCATGACGGAGCGTGAGGGTGAAATTAGCATAGAATATGCCACGCTACATTGACTTTACATGCCTCCACTGTCGGTTTTCTGTTTTTTTTTATCCAAAATAAAAATCATTGTAAACTTTGTAAACGTATGCTCTGCTAATCCAGCACAACTTTGAGTCGCACACAGTGAAGCAGGAATCACGGTTCACTGATCCCATGACGGTGGCAGTGGATTTGTTGCGCAACAGACCCTAAAACGTCTAATAAATGTCTTATCTTGTAGAATGCGCGCTCAGCACCGCTGCTCCCTATACACGGAGTAGCCTATGTGTGATCGCGTATCCCAAAGTGAAAGTAAAATGTAAGCTTGTTGATGCATGCAAATTAGGCTGCATACATACAATACCTGGTCTCAAAATATCAAACTTGTGTAATTGTAGCTCTGGTCTCTGTTTTCACTTTGAATATTGAGAGAGTACTGTAAACGTCAGAAAAGGAAGGCTCCGTTTCTAAACTTTTACTCGGAACAGCAAGAACTCACTCGCTCGTGGACTTGTTGTTTGCACTTAATAAGACTACGAGAATACTTTTTTATTACTATGTTCAATTTGTGGAAAGGAGTTCAATCAGGCGCAGCCTCACACACAGCCTCAATCAGATGTTCTGGAAGCTCATAATTAATCTACAGAAAGGTCTTAAGAGAATCATGTGAAATCAAACAGGAGAAAAGCCAGTCAGTTAGTTTGTGGCAAAACATTTTACAGAGTTTGTATTTTGTTGTCTTCCAATGCATATGATAAATTCATATTCATAAAGCAGAACTGAAATGACATTCAGAAGAATATCATTAATTAAAACATTTCAGAATGCACCTGCAGACTATTTTTCAAGTCATTGAGGATTTCTAAAAAATATTGTGCAATAATCTCATCTCGTCAATCTCATCTCGTTTCCGTGAACCCAATCTCGTGTCTCGCCTTGTGAGATAAGTGTCTCGTCACACACCTAGTACACAGCAAAAACCCCAATGTTAAATAATTCTCCTCAGAGTTTATTTGAGTCCACATTCTCAACTGTTAAAAGTTAATGAGATAATTAAGTGATTAGGCTAATTGTGTGATTATTGAGCATTTGTGTAGACACCTGAGCAGAATCACCCTAAAGTAAAAAAAAGAGTCACCATATTTAGGTCACCATTACGGATGAAATTGTTTGCTTTAGTTGGGCTCTTGACTTTATAACATTTATATTTGTGTTGGCTGCCGTAGTTATAATAGTCGGGATATGCCAAGAGAATATGTAATCAGATGTTGTTGCTGGTTATGTTTTGACAATGTTACCCGATTCACTGAACTCATTCAGGGCTTTATTAAGTTAAATTGACTTAATTGATTATAGAAACCCTGTGATTCTACAGCATAAGTTCCAGCTGCGTTTTTAAGTTCCAATCTGAGGGATTTTTAAAAGTCAAGAATCAGTGTATGAATCTCAACAATGGTGACAATGGTCTGGAATCAGTGCGATCCATACTCTTTACGTTTTTTTTACATACATATAAAACATGAACTGTCATGTGCAGTTTTCACTCAGAAATAAACTAATGGTGCTTGCTGACATTCAGAAAAAAACATGCATGCAGTAAATAAAAAATAACATAGTAGAGTCAGGAATAGAAAGGCCAGACCGGCTAATCTGGAAAAAAGGATGTTTACTGTGTTCTAGTGTGTAACATCATGGTTAGCATCTGGGGACAGTGTCACGGTCAGGGATCCACTTTGATGAAAGTAATTATTCTGGTAGTCCAGCTGAATGGTGGAAGATAAGAGACAAAACCCATGGCTCTTTTGGCCACATCTGTGAATGTCTTTTATTCACCTTTTTCACTTTTGTCCTTTAGTTATCTTACTCTCACATCGACACTGCCCAAAGCAAGAAGTAGGACCTTATTGGACAAACCAGATAAGTTAGTTCTAT
Source organism: Pimephales promelas (assembly GCF_016745375.1). The sequence continues at coordinate 868,045 of NW_024121135.1, forward strand.
TTTTAACCAAGTAGATCAAAGCTCTCGCGATTATCCAACTCTCCGATATCAAACGCTGAGGAGGTCACAGGCGTCGGAAATGAGCATGAGCAATCCCTTTGAGCAGCTCAAACTAAGAAGGCCAATTAACTTTTCTAGAGGAGGTTTCATCTCAGAAGAGATCGCCGTTCTCAGGATGCCGCTGTGCACCTGCTATACATTTGTCAACCCCTTCAAACTTCTTATTACTATCTAGTCATTTCACATTTAACATAACCTTAACATTTTGAGCATGAAAAAACAAGACACTTCTTTAAAAAAGTGTTAGGACACACTAAATCCAAACCCATATTGGACAATGTGAAAGTGGCCTTGCAAAGTTGTGTCTAAATGGCTCACCATCAAATTCAAATCATGCAGATAAATGACAAGGAGCGTCTCATTTCCTGCAACGGATACAATGAATGTTCACAGAGGGATGAAACAGGCACTCACGAAGACCACCCACATAGAGAGCAGCAACATGACACTGACAGCCTTCTATGGCCTATACAGAGACACTCTTGGGAATGAGGAATTTTGTCCATGGCTTTGATGTCTACATGCTTTGTATTGTCCAATGCAAACGTTTACATCCACGGACTGACATTCATCCACATGTCCGTGTTCAGAGGAGGCCATTATTTGTATTATTCATGTGGACAAGACTTGCACGTGTCTGTAAAGAGGCGATTCTGGTGTCTAATGATCCTTATAATGACAAGAGCACAAACAGAGGAATGTTGGGCTAAAAATAGCCGTAAAACTTTTCCATCCCTGTTTCCTATCCTAAGGTCCAAGAGGTAAACAGATCTGGCAAAGTTTATCGAGGCATGTTATGGCAAAGAATAAAGTTTTGTTAAAGTTAACGGTTTGTAATCCTGATTTCGCATGGTTTGTCACTTTCTCAGGCAAAGTGAAGTGTAAACATGAGATGTTGTTCTAGGAAACATTTACATTTGTTAATTTAGCTGACGCTTTTATCTAAAGCGACTTACAATTGGTATATATGTCAGAGGTTTTAGGCCTCTGGAGCAACTAGGGGTTAAGTGTCTTGCTCAGGGACACATTGGTGTCTCACCCACGTCTCTCACACCAAAGACATGTGTCTTATCCACTGTGCCATCAGGACCCCCAGCAGAAAAGTAGTCCCACAACATCAAAGATCCGGCGGTATATTTGCATCAAGGCATGTTTTACCTTTAGCGTCAGTTAAATGACGCGGGTAGGTTTAGGTCTGGGATAGGGTTAGGATTAGATAGCGTCATCTAACTGACGTTAAAGGGTACCCTAAAATGTCGGATGTTGACGTATGGTCAAAAAAGTCAGTTAGATGACGTCTTGGGATGAGAATGAGCTGTATAAAGTCACGAATACCAGCCTCCTACGTTTCTGCCGCTGCCTCATAAGATGCAGTAGTCCAGCGCGGAGGCTACACATAGTCCTGTTGTACTGTAAATAAGACGACATCTGTGTTGGAAACCCCTCCATGTTGCTGATGTTGATGTTTTTTTGGCGTATACCAATACAGCATCAATGTAGCTTGCGAAGAACAAAGTGTGCATTATACTGTAACTTTCTACCTACCCATAGAACAAACCAATGGAAAGTACTCACCCCTTCTCCGCTTTCTTAATTATTCTATATAATTCCAATTTGAGTTGAACGGATTACTTAGGTAATGCTTTAGAGAATTGAGATTGGTTTATTTTTTCATATATATATATATATATATATATATATATATATATATTAGGGCTGTCAGTTTAACGTGTTATTAACAGCGTTAACACAAACCCATTTTAACGGTGTCAATTTTTTTTTATCGCGCGATTATCGGCCTTTTGGCCTAGTAAACTTTGTAGTTTTCTTTCACATGCTTTTGTAACAGGACGCGGCATGCATGGCGCTGCGCTATGAAACCCATTCGTTTCAATGGCTTGCATCGCACAAGGAGAATGTTTTGTTGCTTCGTTGACCAAAGCGCAAGCGGATCTAGCTAGAACCGAAACAAAACAACAGGCACGCCGCACACACAAGTTTGGACTTGCGAGCAGGCCAAATAGTTGGTTAACATTACGTTTTAAGTGGATGACGGGCGCGAGACGCCGAAATGGATGCCAATAAGATTCTGAATGGAAAGTTTACTTTACTAAAAAGTTGCCAAATGGTTCAATTGACAAGACCAAAGTGATCTGTGTGTTTTGTCGTTGTGAACTGAGCTATCATCATCGCAGCACGTCCAGTCTGAAATACCACTTGATTGCCAAGCACACACACACACAGCTGATGCAAATTATCCGCCCCTGGTCAATATCAGGACCTCGTCAGTATTTCTTTCACCCTTTTATTGATGGACAGTGTTACATTGAGAGATTATTTGCTCCATCTGAGAATGTTAGTGTGCAATTGAACACAGTATACGACAACCCAGACAGCAAACTGACATTGAATCAACGTGGAAACGATGTCTCTCATGACATTGAAACAACGTTGATTTTGCTCATCGAATTAACGTTGAACCAACGTCAGACGCGGCATTCTTCAAAGCTAAATGAAAATCGAAAATTGGTTAGCTTTCATAACGTTGAAACAACACGTTGATTTCAAGTTGATTTTCCGTTAGTTTTGAAAGAATGACGCGTCTGACGTTGGTTCAACGTTAATCCGATGAGCAAAACTATGTCAGATCAACGTTGTTTCAATGTCATATTTCCACGTTGATTCAATGCCAGTTTGCTATCTGGGAATGTTGTTTCCAATAAAAAACAATTGCACAAAGCAAGCCAATCCACTTTTCCATGTTGATGAGAGCATTAAAATGAGAAAAAATAATGTGAGGAAAAAGAAATCAAGAGACATTTAGAATAGATAAAAATGTGTGAATAATCGCGAGTTAACTACGACATTAATGCGATTAATCGCGATTAAATATTTTAATTGTTTGACAGCACTAATATATATATATATTCTTTTATTTTTTCATTTTTGCAGGTTGTGAGTACATTTTTGCAATGTAATTAAAGTGCCCAAAATGATCACGGGTGCTATTACAGCTTCCTAAACTATTGTGTGTTTTCAAATTACTGATTTCTGTTATTAATTATACATCTGATCCCTTTGAAGACTTTTGAAGATCATTCCTCATTAGAAAGACAGGATGTCTGGATGATGAAATAAAGACCAGAAAAAGGGGACCCATTAGCCAAGAGAACAACTCCTAGAAAATCACTGGGTTCTGTCCTATTGTATCATTATTATTATTATTCAGATTCATTTTCAAGAAAAACATCAGGTCCTGATGTCAGTGTATCATTGTCATTTCAAACATACCCTTGGAAGTGGCACACAAGTTGTGATTGAACTCAGAAAGCTGCCCTGGAGCTTTACTTTGAGGGAGAAACCACAGAACCACAGCTAATGCCTTGCAGTCCCCTGGTCTGAACTACTGTCAACAGATTTTCACTCCGTGAAATACTTGAATGTGATTGTCATACCAAATTCTCTCTTAGCAGAAGCTTCGACACTAATGACAATGCGATGAGATTAAAGTGAGCTCAACTGTTTGCTTGACAACAGGCGAAGACACAGATAGCGCTTTTCCACCATCATGGTTTGCATGTGGTTTCCAGGCTGGTCCAGGTTGGATCCTCTGAGGTAAGGGAGAGTCTGAATTTACTTCAACATTTGAACAAACTATTCTTTTGCTTCAATTTGCCCCACATTACCATTACCTAAAAGAATGTGGAGTTAGGGTGAGTCAATTGGGTTCTCTTTGGAGAAGTAACTGTTGAAGAAAGACAACAAAGAGACATGACATGAAGAATAGATAATGGGAAAAGTAGCTGATTGATTCAAGAGGAGTCAGGAGACACAAAAGACAAAGGCCTAAAAGGCTCCCCTGCCGCCATCCTTTGCTTTATGTCGGATGGACTTTTCAGGAGAACTTGGTCTGGAGATTCTCCTTTCATCCCTCACCACAAGTTGAAGAGACGTATAAAAAAAGTTGTGTGCCAAAGTTGCAATAGTTGTTTTTAATTCAACCCAAACCAATGTGAAAGGCCTAATTACAGAAGAGTGCGCAACCCAGCCCTTTTTTTCAAATTACTGTACAGTAAGTTTGATGTTTTGTGTCCTTCATCCTGTTTTGTTTCTTATTCTTTCCTTCATCTTGTGTGTTGTAAAGAATGCCATTGACTCACTTGTGGTTTACATTTAGTCAAAGAGTGTGTCTCCTTCTGCACCCTCATGTTTCCACCCTTTTCCTGGCTTTGATCATCATGGAGACTAAACTGTCTGTCTCGTGGACTCATGCACCATGTGTCCGCTGAGTACCAATGTTACATATACATTGCTCAGAGTAAAGTGCATTGAGTTGTCACACACTCTGAAGCAATTCTGAAAATAAAGGAATGAATATATGGTTTTCCATTTATTCTTCCATTTATACCTCCCAGGAATGAAATTCTAAGGCATCCAGTCAGCAATTCAATCTCTTCTTCACCTCCCCCACTACCTCCAGCCTCCATGGGACTAACACATTCTTCCCCTGTACATCCACCTGGCTTCACAATCAAACCAATTTTAATCAAGCTAAGGCTTCAAGTTGGTCATTACTTGAGGAGTGTCTAAATCTGCTCTTGGAGGGCCGCTGCCTGCAAAGTGTAGTTCTCTAACCCCAGTTAAACACACCTGAACCAATCAAGGTCTCCAGATGCACCAGAAACTTCCAGGTTTGGACACCCCCACATTAAGTCCATGACCCTCAACTCTAAATGTAGTTTTCACCTTCATCTTCCACCCCCAAGAGACTTGGCAGACTCTCAGCAGATGGATGTCTTGAGGTGTGTTAAGGCCATTACACACTGAGTCCGAAATTCGCATCCGAAATTTTCACATGTTAAAAAAAAAAAATCGACCTCACGTTATGTCAGTCACGCTTTCACACCGCCTCCGAAACTTTCGTCCGTCAAAAAATTAATCGGATCGGGTTTGATTTTCTGCGTTTTTCGCATCCAGAGCCAGCATTTTGTGAGGTCTTTTGACAATTCAGGGCCGGGGGAGCTCGTCCTCACATCATTGCACATATGCGCCGTGCTTTCAGTTTCGGTTTTCAATTCAATCAAGTGTTTATGTTGTCTTCTCTATATTGGATTATGAAATTAATAAACCTCCCCTTTCAATCAGATTGAAATTTAGGATCGAATAAGGTGTGATTGAGCAGCCTATTCGATAACTTATGTATTATTTGGGCACAATATATACACAATAACAGCCTAGCTGTTCTGTCATCCCAGACCGGTGCCAGCGCTTCCACCGGGTCGCGAGCGGGTGTGTGTTTGTGTGTGTGTGTCCATACCTGGTCCATACCAGACACACAGCCAGTCTCCGTTCAGGTTCACGGAAATTGGTGGTCTTGTTTTTAATATGTGGCTCCAGAATCGCTAGCAAAGCATCAAACTGTCCCGCTGACATTCTGAGGTAAATTTTGAATCGCTCAGGATAAATTCGCAACTCCTTGATAAGGTGGAACTCTCCTGCCTCGGCGCAATTTCAGGATTGGATGGACGTAATATTTTCTCTTTCTTCTCTTTTCAATAAGAGAGAGGGCAAAAATCATCCTCACTGCTTGACGAATCCATTTGGTATTTTTGCGTTTTTTTTCCCGCAAACGCTTAATAAATACGCAACGGACTCGGTGTGCAAGGTTTCTATGCGTGACGAATTTTTAGGCTGACGAACACGAAAATACGCATACGAAAATTTCGGACTCGGTGTGCAATGGCCTTTACTCTAGATGACCTAAAGCCAGACCTTTGTGAATCATATTACAAGAACTGCCAGGGCTTACCATAAGGATGCCCAATGCTCTTATTTAGATTCTTCTCTAGGCCTTGTTCACCGTGTGGTTGAAATACTACTAATAAGTCTTCATCCACAATCTTTTTACTTGCCATTGATTTCTCTTTCCCACCAGCCAATTAATATAAGGCATAGTTTCAGTCTCACACAGAGTTGTCATCGTCTTAAAAGCCTATATTTAATTTAGTCTATCATCGAATATGTCCAGACAGTGCAAATGGCCACCTCTTTAAAACACACCAATGCATACACAAAGAAACTTATACCACAGACTGATCTCATGAAATGGTGTATGCATGACACGCCAATTCGTATTTCCATTTTTGGCGTGCTATCAATACGCATAATTTCTTTTCAGCGTGTTTATGAACGACGTTGACTTAACGTTACATTACTTTATATATAAATATATGACCTACCCCAACCCCGTCCCTAAATCTACCCCTCACTGGGGTCTTCCGCTACCATCCTAGGAAAAAAATATCGCTCCCCAGATGTATATCTACGTTTTGGCGTGTACATACACTCAGAATCACTCGGACATTTAACGGCGTAGACATGCACGCGAATAGCTCAAAATGCATATAGATAACACGCCACTTGACTGTATGTTTATGCAAAAGTCATGATGTCATGTTGTATACCAAGATATTCTGTAGCTACTCATTGTCTTGGACATATCTAGATCATTTTAAAACTATAGCATTCCACCTTACTCCAAACTGCCCTTTAACCTTGTTTTTCCAAGCTATAGAGTTTATGTGAGAATGTGATGAAATGTTGAATGACTCCTGTTACCACTAACAGCATTTGAAAAGTACTGATCTAGTAAATCAAATCTAATTTTGGACATCCAGCATGCATAGATAAGACTCGCAGGCATGCTGGGACTTTGGCAGACCGTGGAGCCTAGACCTCATTGTAGAATATTGTAATAAACCCCAACCACTACAAGATTGAGCAAGGGACAAAGACATCAAAGTAGAATTACACAGGCTGTTTGATCTCTTTCCGTTTTCCCCCTCATTTTAACATCATGCTGTACTGTTTACACTCTGTTCCTCATTATGCTCTTCATCCATCAGACTCATTCCTCATTATGCTCACTCCTCGATCAGGGAAAAGAACGTGACTTTTAAGATGATGTCGGTTCCAGTTTCTGAGCGTGAGGCAATATTAGTGTGTAACAAGTGCAAGTCTTGGATTTTAGACAGTAACTCTAGAAAGTCGCTCGCTCTTTCACTAAAATGTAATGTTTGTGCTTTCACAAACGGGATATAGATTTTTTTTTTTTCAATGTTTTACGTAGATGTCTGCTCTTCTAAGATAAAATAAAATAAATTCACAACTATAAAAGGGCAGCAATTGGATAGACACATGTTACAAACAAAAATGCAGTTTTGGACATTGTGCAAAGGTTTTTAGCACGGTCATCACATTCAGGTAATAAATAGAGCTCTGGGGCCTCATTTATAAACGTTGCGTACGCACAAAAGAAGGCGTACGCCGCTCTCTACGCAATAGTTGGTATTTATTAAAAACAAACTTGACGGTAAAATGTGCGGTCCTTCAGGCAAGCTCTGACCCAGGCGTACGCACAAAAACGGGTAAAATGAGAAATGGCGACACCGTCGGCAGTTGGAAAAAACACGTGAAAGTGTGTGAAACTGTAGACGGTTGTGTAAAATAAATTGCAATACTGCCTCTCATAAATAACACGAATACTTCACAAAGCAAGTCTTAACAGCTTACAATTACACGAACACCCGTTTGATCGATCTGTAACAGAAATGCAAATTAACAAATATTTCCAAAAAGAAAGTGAAATATTTTCTGCTATAATATTGGTATGCAATTCATCCTCATAAATAAGATGGTAAACAGAACGAACTGATATTCTCGCCAATATGTCCATCTAACGGAGCAGATATAGCAATTAGATAGTCAGATAGATAGATAATTGGAGATATATAGATAGATCGATAAATATTATTTGTCCACTGGGAAAAGTTGTTTTCATAGTAAAAATGTCTCGGTATATGCATTTAGTTTTTTTTATTTTGATAAAATAACGTATGACGTGTCTCAACCATTCAGAAAGCTGCAAGAAATTACATTTGCGTTGAACTATTTATTTCCCATTTCCAAGTAGATTAAACCCAATATCCGTAGCTTGTCAGATGCAGAATTAAATGGATGTAAATAAAATGCCCCATCACAATACGTATAATGACGCACAATGGCTGATCTTGAGCTCTTAGAAGATGTGGCGATTAAATGGAAGGATTCGGAGTGAACGCATCATCTTCACAACAAAAGGTGTGGAAAATATATATTATTTATTCAAGAATTATATTATGCAGTTTATTTCAGTTAGGACAGTCTTGATTTCGCCCAACTCCTTGGCCACCTCTTAATGACTAGACGCTTTTTTTGCCTCGACTTTGATGTCCGACCATTTCTTTTTTATTTCAAGCCACAGTCCGAGGTTGTGATGCTACAGCATTTACGGCGTCTGCTTTTGCCACTCAAGTGCCTTTTTGGCATTAGTAATGCCCACACTGTGCCCTCCAAACAACATTTTTCTCCTCTTTTCCACCTCGCCAACGATAAGTTCTACTTCCCAGATAGCAAACTGACATTGAATCAACGTGGAAATATGACATTGAAACAACGTTGATCTGACATTGTTTTGCGTCATTCTTTCAAAACTAACGGAAAATCAACTTGAAATCAACGTTGTTTCAACGTTATGAAAGCAAACCAATTTTCGATTTCATTTAGCTTTGAAGAATGCCGCGTCTGACCTTGGTTCAACGTTAATTCGATGAGCAAATCAACGTTGTTTCAATGTCATGAGAGACGTCGTTTCCACGTTGATTCAATGTCAGTTTGCTGTCTGGGTTCACATTGAGTGAAGTTACGTTTTTTTTATTTCCTCTCTGTGTTGATTTCGCAATTCATGAATATTAACTTTTGGGCGTTTCACGGACTATTTATGGGCAACTATGGGCATGGCATGAAGCCGCAAAAGCTGCGCTACATTTAGAACTGATTGTGATTTATTAAGGGAAAAATGCGTCGGATGTGCGTGCGCACGGTTTTATAAATCAGAATATTTCTGTGCGTACGCACGTCCTATGTTTCATCCGTACGCCACTTCTGACGCAAATCCTACGCAAAGTTTTATAAATGAGGCCCCTGGTGTTGAGATAGAGCTCATTACCAAATGTGAGATTTTGGCAGCTTTGGGATCGTTCACACAAACAACCTCATGATGTAAGTCGTTGTAGTGACGTAGATCAAGCATTTCCACTGGCCATCTCTGTGATTTCTATTGAGAAAAAAAAAATGTATTTATATATTTCCATTTTGAGTGGTATGGCTTCACCTTGAGGCCCTGATATACTTCAAGCGAAACCAAAGAATGAATTGGAATGACATCAATTTGGAAAAAGTCTCTCTCTATATTATGTTATATATACATTAAATACCTCTCTCAGCAGCGTGGATGGCACCGCAATATCGCTGCAAAGGTATTCAGAACTTATTTTTACCCTTAAGTAAAGAACGAAAAAGAACTTTGTTGTGTCTGTATTTGGGGCCACTACTGGAGTAAGGGTCTTTCCCCCCCCATCTGGCAGTCATAAGCGTTTCAAAGTGTGTGAGCATTTGTGTACAATGTGTTTTGTATAAATGTTTGTCAAATTTCTTACCAAGGTATTGTATAATGTGTGTGTGTGAGCGTATGTGAAAACAGAGACACTTGTGCCCGTGGCGTCAAGGAGAGCTCGTGACTGTGCCTGTTTAACTCCGCTAACAGAACAACCATCCTCAAACGCAATCACGCAACCCACAGATGGCCCACAGAACACAGACAGCCACACAGAAACTAACAAGGGACCATAATAATCCACAACCCCACAGCATAGACACATAAACCAGGGACAATACAAACTTCCCTCAAAACAGAACAATTGTGTTGTTTTCACAGCACATCCCACCTGTTTCCAAAGAGTGGAAAAAGTCGTTTTCCACTCATTGATTCTGGGAAGTGGATCTTAATCATCACCTGTAGGAGTAGATGTTACATAACCTGCCCTTAAACTTAAACATGTGCAGTCATTATATTAATTGCTATTTAATGGAATGAAGTGGTGAAATTGAGAAATACTGAGACTTAGTTTACTGAAAGACATTAATGCATTTAAATAAGTATTGGATTATGGATGTTGATGTTAGCCATCATGGTGTGATTTCAACAAGTATACCATGATCCTGGATCAACATTCAGTTTGAGGGACACGTTTCCTCTGTTTTTAGGGATACTGTTAGTTATGGGTAGGGTTAACAATACCTTTACCAATTGAACCATAAATGAAGAACAGACTACACTATTTGTATTTGTTACCAATGTAGAGACTACCATATATTAACTATAATGTGTTAATGATTTGTAAGTGCTTTATTGCTGTATACTTATTATAAAGTGTAACCAAAAAAACAAAACAAAACAAAAAATTGGCTTACAGTCTTACTAAAACCGATGCGGTTTTATGTTCCTGATGGATAATTATTTTCTTTCGGGTGTGAGTAGACAAATTTTGTGAAAAGGGCCTTGAGATGTGAAAAATGCTGCTCAGCAAACTACAATGATAAATGTATGTAAATAGCAAAAACTGTGAAATTTACGGTAAAATACCGGCAGCTGTGGTTGCCAGTTTTTTACCGTAAAGACTATAAAGCTAGAAACCCACTAACCATTTTTTTCTACTAATTTTCAGGCATTGGAATTATTTATTTTTAAGCTTTGAAAAGAAGGTATTTGGTGTAACATTATCGCCTTGATGAGTTGGTGACTATAGGCCCCTGTTTATCTGATTTAAACATCTGATCAAACTGGACAGCTCTAAATATAGGTGAAAAAGGCATACTCGACTCATTTTTCAATGGTGGACATGAATGAATTTTACATTACAGTTCCTCTCAACCCAGCCTGTCTTTTTTTCAATGAAGCCCCTCCTTCCGAAATATGAAATGTGCTGTGATTGGTTAGCTGGCTCAGTGTGTTGTGATTGGCAAAGTTTAGTGTGTGTTCGAATAATGCCACGCCCCTTATAACAGCGAGCTCTACTCAGATGTAAAAATTAGCGATGGCATCATTTTCAAAGGTTTTCGAGCCCGATTCAGACCCTGACAATGTTAACGAAAAATAGGATTGTGCGGAACGGATTTCAAGCAGGGACTTTGCAAGCACGGGTTTCACAGGACGTTTCAGAGTGGTATTTAAAACAAAATTCTTATAGATATGATGTTATCCATCATTTAATCATATTTGCTAATAGAGTCAGTAATCGATAACAAAATCATGGATAATTTTCCAAAATGGTGACGGACAGTCTTACGAAAGAAAGAGCTTGTTTAAAATAAGTGTTAACCTCCCGAAGTTCATCAGGAAAACTTTTTCTAGGGTGGAAAAAAACAGAGACAACACATTTAATCTTCTCTAGCGCAGCTCAACAAGGCCTCGTCAACTTTTGCACGTATTCTGTGGATGGAGATTATTGAAATGAATAACGTTATGTATTCATAAGAAGTGGATTCTTTCAAATAAAATATCTCCCTTTGGCATAGACATACACGCACTAACTAAAGTGAAAAAGTGAAAAAGCAAAATTGGACCCCTTTAAGACATCAACCTTCTTAGTATTCCTCAACCTCTTTATAATAAACAACATGACAAATGAAAAAGAATTTCTGTTTTCTAATCTAATCTAAAAGTGTATAGGGTTGCGACTCGCTAGTGACCTGAAGTATGTAAAAGTGTACTTTTTTTTGTGCAACCATGATTATTTACACTACTTTAAGGTCATAGGTACATTATACCAACGCGTTCTCATCCCAAAGCGCCATATAGGACGCTTTTGCAAAAGCGTAAATATCCAACGCACATGGCACCCTTTAACGTCTAATGAGACGCTTCGGTTAATGGTTAAGTTTAGGTATGGTGTAGGGTAAGGGTTAGACCACTAGGGGGCGCCTTCTGCCCAAATATATCTGCGTCTCATTTCACGTTAAAGGGTGCCATGTGCGTTGGATATTTACGCTTTTGCAAAAGCGTCTTATATGGCGCTTTGGGATGAGAACGGGCTCATTATACTTAATCAAATATGTACTGCATAATATTCAGACTGATCTCATGAAGTAGCGTGCGTATGACACACCAATACGTATTTCCATTTTTGGCGTGCTATCAAGACGCATAATCGCTTTTCAGCGTGTTTATGAACGCCCTTGACTTAACGTTATTACTGTATATATAAATATATGACTTACCTCAACCCCGTCCCTAAACCTAAACGTCACTGGGGTTAATGGCATTTATGACTGTTCCCTTACCATCCTAGGAAAAAAAAAGATCGCTCCCCAGATGTAGATCTACATTTTGCTTCGTTTCGCGCGGACATTTGACGGCGTGTACAGACACGCGAAATCACTCAGACGTTAATGGCGTAGACATACACGCATACGCATACACGCGGATACACGCGGATAGCTCAAAATGCGAAGAGATAATACACCACTTGACTCGAAAGTGCCGTGTATGTTTACACAAAAGTCATGATGTCATACAGCATGCTTACTTGTTAGGGTTTGGCTTAGGGTTAGTTGCTTGTAATTATGCATAATTTACTGTTATTATTACTATAGTAAGTACATGTAACTACGTCACGATTTAAAGGGGACATATCATGCAAAATCCACTTTTTTAGCCATTAAATGCATTTTGTTGTATATTTAGAGTGTTTAGTACAGAAAAGATGAAATTATTCTCTTCAGGTGATTCGTTTATATCTTTATATTCTGTTTTGGTCATATTTTTCAACCTGTTCAGATTTTTCTGTTTTCTATGACGTTTTTTTTAACTACAGCGTCACCGTATTTGCAGCGGAACTGCCAAATAAGGACATCGACTACCGGCCCAACACTTCGAGCAATCCGCCATTATTATTTCGCGCTCCGGGCAAGTCAAAATGTTCGGTTTTTGGATGTAGTGACCTGAAGCACTTCAAGGATTCCCACTTCAACAACCTCCGCCAGTATAAAGAAGGGTTTGCCGATTGACTTCGTCTGAATGAGAGGAAACGTAAAATTCCTTCTATCTTTGGAGACGACGAACGGAGCATTTCGATAAGCTGTAAATATCGTTAATAAAAATAAAGTACTTTACTTTCTTAAAACACAAGGTGGTCATGGTTTAGCAGTACCTTTGTCTTTCTTTGTTTCTGTTTTAGAAGTAACGTTACACCTCTGCACTATTATTGTTCTTGAGTTTCATCAATGGTCATTTAGCTGCTTTTCTGACGCTTTTCTAAACGTATCATATTATCAATACAGATTTTTGTGGTAAGATTAGACCGTAGTCATTTATCTTGTCAGTGTGCTTGTTTTTAACAGAGAAAATAGTCGACTTTCACTAAGTTTTCACTAACACAAAACAGTTAACTTACATACCAATACATCCATATGAAGAGGTTGTTCTGCAGGTTCGTCGTCGTCTTTATCAACTCGCTCGCTCTGGCTGGAATATGTAAGGCTTGATGGACAAGTCTTCTGTTGTTGACATTTTATTGACGTGTGAATAAAAATGTTCTTTTAAGGTATCGTATATAATCGTATATCTCTAATCAAACTACAATAATGGCCGAACGTGGGGAGTTGAACCGACCGTGAACTCATCGACCTGGAGAGCGGGCGGGGTGTGACGCATCTCCTTTTTATTTAAAGGGGCCGCTTTGAAACGGGTCGCTCACAGACGCATATCAGAAAAGGGGCTTGTGGAGCTATAATAATGAGGAATTCAGACCCAAGCATTGCAGTTATGCTTTATACAGACCACAACGGTATGGTTTATATGTAAAAATGAATGATTTAAAAGTATGATATGTACCCTTTAATCTCTGATGTTGTTAATTTACAAAAGAACAAACGGGTATCACCAGCAAAACTTGAAATGACTCCCTGCCCTCAATGAAAACCATTTACAAACAGTCCCAGAGGATGATCACTTGACTCATCCAAAGTGGATGTAAATATCAGGTAAAACAGGGTTTGGATGTAGAAACACTCAAACCTTTTGGGGTTCTTCAGATTGAATGCGTAAAATAAACCGTGAGGAACATGTAAGCATGACATCATCATCATTACATCTCATTCTGCACTACAAACAATCTGTAACCCTAAATATGAGCAATAATAGTGATGTCTGCATTAGAAAGCAGCAGCATTTAACAATGCTTTGTAAAGAGGGCACATGTCAGTTCTTAACTGAAGCGTAAAAGGCAATAACAATAATCTCTCACGAAGCTTTTATCACATGATACTGTTTGCCCAACATCGTAACAGTCATTACGTTTTCATTATTTCAAAGTCTTTTTTCATTTATATCTGCATTCCTATCAATCTGCCCGAAGACCTTTAAAATATGAGAGGCTGCCTGTGGCATATGATCTTCCGAAGTTGTTTCCTTTGCTTTGATGAAAACCAACACTGCTTGAAAATCAATGGAGTGGCTCTGAGAGTGAGAGGTCAGAGTAAGTGCTCTTGTGTTGTTGCAGTCGCAGTGGTGTGATGTGGGAGCATGTAATGTGGCCCCTCACTTCAAAGGCCAAAAGAAAATACATAAATACAGAGCCATTAGGCGGATTGTTTTCTTAACTTAACATTTCAAACACATCGTCCACCATCACGTGTTGAATCTCCCCTCAACATTGCCTATGTTAATGCTGTTTTTGGGGCAGTCCATGGCACTGGATGCTTTTGGTGGATCCGTAACATCCTCAAGAAAGGGGCAAAGAAAAACGTTGAGCTGAAATGATTGGCCAAAATTTAAAAATGTTAAAGCTACCATCTGCTACAAGCTACTATTAAAGGTTAGTTCACCCAAAAATGAAAATTCTGTCAGTATTTACTCACCCTCATGTTGTTCCAACCCCGTAAGACCTTCGTTCATCTTCGGAACACAAATTAAGATATTTAAGATATTAAGATCGCTCCTGCATACAGTCCATAGGCTTCTTGAGGGACTGGCTCTTGCTGTCCCCGAAAAGTCATTAAAGACATCGTTAAAATAGTCCAAGTGACTACAGGGTCTCAATCTTAAGTTTATCAAACGACGAGAACACTTTTGTGCGCAAAAAAACAACAAAAATAACAACTTTATTTCAACTATTCGTTTATTTCTCCCTCTGCGTGAGTCAGGTTACTAGTTTAATAGCGTAAGCTTCTGTTATTGTACGTCACACGCATCACACACACATGACTAGCGTCGGCCAATAGTGAGCCTACGTGTGACGTAGCTTTACGCAATCACACTACGTTAACTGACTTACAGGCTCATGGAGAAGGAAGTGAATAGTTGAAATAAAGTCGTTATTAGGGCCCAAGCCCTGAAAGGGCGAAGGCCCTATTGTTTTCCTTGGGATTATTTTTCTTTACTATTATTATTAGGGCCCAAGCCCTGAAAGGGCGAAGGCCCTATTGTTTTCCTTGGGATTATTTTTCTTTACTATTATTATTATAATTAGGGCCCAAGCCCTGAAAGGGCGAAGGCCCTATTGTTTTCCTAGGATTATTATTATTAGGGCCCAAGCCCTGAAAGGGCGAAGGCCCTATTGTTTTCCTTGGGATTATTTTTCTTTACTATTATTATTATTATTATAATAATTATTATTTTACTACCTTTTGGGCACTTTTGGGGCCCTTAACGTGCTCGAAAACTCTTGAAACTTTGCACACGGGTCAGAACCCGCGGCCATCAGAGCCGGGCTGAAGCTGGTACCCGGGCGTGGTAGGGCGGCTCGTCAGCGCCCCCTGGAACGGGGTCCGAACACTTGGTCCATAACTCAAACACGCTTGTATGTAATAATATGAAACTCGGTACACATGTTGATCTCATCGTTTCATCTATACCGCACACTCTTACTTTTTACCCCAGCCCAACAGGAAGTCGGCTATTGAGGTTTGTTTGTAAAACGCTCGCAATGGAATGTCATATACTCCTCCTAGAGCTTTGATCCAAATTCGACGAAACTCGATCAGCGTGAAGTCAAGACATTGAGGATGAAAGTTTGCGAGGGGATTTTTTATATCTCGAACGGTTTGTCCGTGGCGAGGAAACGAAATCATGGCGAGAAACGTGAAACAGGAAGTGTGTTATAACTTCAGCATACATTAACTGATCTTGATGAAACTTCAGCAGTGTGTTCGCTGTAAGAGGACGATCACATGGATGTGACTATTGTGAGTCAAAGTTATAGCGCCACCAACTGGCAGCAGGAAGTGTGTCACTTTCAAAATGCTTTGATATCACCCTTTTATTTTTACCCGATTTGCTTCAAACTTCATATGTATAATGTAAACATACGGCAGATGTAGACCTGTGAATGGATTCTTGATATCTTTGAAACTGTTGCCGTGGCGACGCATCAAACTTTACCCTTCTTTTAGGATGCTTTTAGGATGCTTTTGAGACCCTTAGCATGCTTCAAATTGCATGAAACTCGACAGACACATCACATTTATTAGCCAGTAGACATGTGCAAAGTTTCAGAAACGGGCGTGGTGAGGGCTCAGTAGCGCCACCTTTTGACAAAAGTGGGGTTGTTAGTTTTAACTAGAGTTACAAAAATTGGTATGTATATTGTACTCCTCGAGCCGGACAACTTTCTAATTGACACTTATTAGCTAGGACCCACAGAAAGTCAGATATTTTTGTTTGAATATGGCCACTCTGAGCCTACATGTCTCTGTGTCTTTGGCTGGCTGGCTGGCTGGCTGTCTGTGTGTGTGTGTGTGTGTGTGTGTGTGTGTGTGTGCAGGGGGAGGGGGCTTAACCATTTCACTGCTGTGTGTATGACCTGCATAAAGAAAATACATTTCTCAAGCCTGGTATTTTTTAAATAAGTTTTTATTTTTATTTTTTATAAGTAAAGGCATATAACTAGTTTAATTGTAGTGAATTGACAATAGTTTTATATAATTAGTTTATTAATCAGATTAACTTGGTCAATAAACTTGGTCTGAAAATTTGGTCCATAAATCAAACACACTTGCATGTAATAATATGAAACTTGGTACACATATGGATCTCATCGGTTCATGTATACTTCACACTCTTCCTTTTTACCCCAGCCCAACAGGAAGTCAGCTATTTAGGGTTGTGTTTAAAACACATGCAATGGAATTTAAACTATTGCTCCTAGAGCACTGAACCAAATTCGACGAAACTCGATCAGCGTGAAGTCAAGACATTAAGGATGAAAAAGTGCCAAGGGATTTTTGATATCTCGAACGGTTTGGCCGTGGCGAGGAAACGAAATTATGGCGAGAAACATGAAACAGGATGTGTGTTATAACTTCAGCATACATTAACTGATCTTGATGAAACTTCAGCAGTGTTTTCGCTGTAAGAGACCGATCACATGGATGTGACTATTGTGAGTCAAAGTTATAGCGCCACCAACTGGCAGCAGGAAGTGTGTCACTTTCAAAATGCTTTGAAATCACTCTCTTATTTTTAACCGATTTGCTTCAAACTTCATCTGTATAATGTAAATACACGGCAGATGTAGACCTGTGAATGAATTTTTGATATCTTTGATACTGTTGCCGTGGCAACGAAACAAACTTTAACATTCTTTTTTGATGCTTTTGGGACTCTTAGCATGCTTGAAATTGCTTGAAACTCAACAGATACATCACATTTATTAGCCAGTAGACATGTGCAACTATGGCAAAAGATTAAAGTAATGTCAAAAAAGTAAACACTAAAAGCCTCATATCTTCTAAAAATGTAATTATACATCATTTGTTTCTAAATTAAATTATACAAATATTATAACTTCCCCAATTTTTCCTTTTTTTCATTTAAGAATTATGTTTACGTTCAAAAACAGCCAGAATTGTTGTAAAATTCATAAAAAAATAATAATCTGAGTCATACGTAGTGCTATACTGCCCTCTTGTGTTCAATATCAGGTAGGCCTATTGTGTATATTCCCACCGGTTAATCAACGTGTGACTCCGCTGGGACTTGGGAGCTTTTAAATCGCTTACTTAAAACCGAAAGTCAAAATACGGATGTCCGCACAAGACATTAATGGTGTGGAGTAGAGCGAGCATTTTAAATAAATTCCTATTAAGTAGGATTGAACTAAACAGAAAGAATGTTCACTCTGTTCTGCTGGTTCCTCGCTGGTGGATCATATGATTACTTTGTCATAATCTATGACAAAAATGCTATTATAAACCATATTAATAATAGATAATACACATTGCTCTTATTTTTAAAAAATACATTCATGAAAAACAAGATAACAAAAATCATAAAAAATATAGCCATGGCTGCTATAAATGTTTGAAATGCATAGGACAGATGTTTAATGACGCAGCAACATATAATTGAAAGGCAATTAATAATCTGTCATTACGTCACTGCATTATGATATTACGGCTCCAATACGGTGCAGCACAAAGCACTTATGTGCATCCCGAGCGGAGAATGATGTGCTTGAAGCCACATGAAGTTACAGCGCATTGAGTCCGTATTGAAAAGTTCAAAGCACAAAGGAAATACATATTTATGAACAGTGTATTATACATTATCTATCTATGCAATAGTTTATTGAGCCTTTTCTTTTAAAGGTTTTAAATTTCAGTTACTGTGTGCGTGAAGAACAATTATAGTGCTCTGACTCTAGTGTTGTGATCTAACCGACAGCGTCCGACACCCGGTAGAAAGTAACACGATTAAGTTACAGCAATAAAGTCCAGCAAGAAAAAGTTTCTTCATTCGAAAATATAGACCTTTAGACCTTTATCTTAAAGATCCAGTATAATAGGATTAACATTGAATCATCTTGAAGATCGTTTCATCATTGACTGTAACCGAATGTGACGTGCTGTTTGAATGCTGAATGGAGAATGACTGACAGGCGCAGAGAGGGAAAAGTTTGTGTTCTTGAATTTAATGACTTAAATATTAATTTCTATATCACATAATAGCTTCAGAACACTAATAATACAGTACACAAAAACTTTATGGTACTTTAGAAAGTTTTTGTGCCTTTGTGCCTAACATAGAATAGTATATGCACAATATAGAATTTGAATCAGCCTCGTCAAAGATGGCAGTGTCAGAGCCGATACCGATCCTGAGTATCTAATCGGCGCACTTCTTTTCAACAGTCAAATTGAAATTGAAATTGCTTGAAACTCAACAGATACATCACATTTATTAGCCAGTAGACGTGCAAAGTTTCAGAAACGGGCATGGTGCAAGGACTAAATAGCGCCACCTTTTGACAAAAGTGGGGTTGTTAGTTTTATCTACAGTTACAAAAATCGGTATATACATTGTACTCCTCAAGCCGGACAACTTTCTAATACATAGTCATTAGCTCGGACCAAGAGGAAGTCAGATATTTTGGTTTGAATATGGTGAGCCTCTCTCTGAGCCTACGTCCCTGTATGGCAAGCCCTTTTAACATTTAAAAGCTAAGTTTGCCTGTCCGGAATTAACATTGTAGATATCAACAACGTCTTTCTGTCTATTCGTAATTACATTTTGGATAGTTTGTATTATCATTTAAGATATCTGTAACATAATTGTGACTAGTCGAAATGACAGAGTATGGCAAGCCGTTTTAACATTTAATCATAAAAGGGCCAAAGCCTTCGGCACCGCCACCCGGGTGCCTTTAGGTAACTAAAGGAACCGGGGTTGCGGTGCCACCGGCTTGGGCCCGCCATCGCTGCTCGCAGCTATATATTATTATTATTATTATTAGCCCTTTTGACTCTTTTGGGCACTTTTGGGGCCCTTAACGTGCTCGAAAACTCTTGAAACTTTGCACACGGGTCAGAACCCGCGGCCATCAGAGCCGGGCTGAAGATGGTACCCGGGCGTGGCAGGGGGGCTCGTCAGCGCCCCCTGGAACGGGGTCCGAACACTTGGTCCATAACTCAAACACGCTTGTATGTAATAATATGAAACTCGGTACACATGTTGATCTCATCGTTTCATCTATACCTCGCGCTCTTACTTTTTACCCCAGCCCAACAGGAAGTCGGCTATTGAGGTTTGTTTGTAAAACGCTCGCAATGGAATTTCAAATACTCCTCCTAGAGCTTTGATCCAAATTCGACGAAACTCGGTCAGCGTGAAGTCAAGACATTGAGGATGAAAGTTTGCGAGGGGATTTTTGATATCTCGAACGGTTTGTCCGTGGCGAGGAAACGAAATCATGGCGAGAAACGTGAAACAGGAAGTGTGTTATAACTTCAGCATACATTAACTGATCTTGATGAAACTTCAGCAGTGTGTTCGCTGTAAGAGGACGATCACATGGATGTGACTATTGTGAGTCAAAGTTATAGCGCCACCAACTGGCAGCAGGAAGTGTGTCACTTTCAAAATGCTTTGATATCACCCTTTTATTTTTACCCGATTTGCTTCAAACTTCATATGTATAATGTAAACATACGGCAGATGTAGACCTGTGAATGGATTCTTGATATCTTTGAAACTGTTGCCGTGGCGACGCATCAAACTTTACCCTTCTTTTAGGATGCTTTTAGGATGCTTTTGAGACCCTTAGCATGCTTCAAAATGCATGAAACTCGACAGACACATCACATTTATTAGCCAGTAGACATGTGCAAAGTTTCAGAAACGGGCGTGGTGAGGGCTCAGTAGCGCCACCTTTTGACAAAAGTGGGGTTGTTAGTTTTAACTAGAGTTACAAAAATTGGTATGTATATTGTACTCCTCGAGCCGGACAACTTTCTAATTGACACTTATTAGCTAGGACCCACAGAAAGTCAGATATTTTTGTTTGAATATGGCCACTCTGAGCCTACATGTCTCTGTGTCTTTGGCTGGCTGGCTGACTGGCTGGCTGTCTGTGTGTGTGTGTGTGTGTGTGTGTGTGTGTGCAGGGGGAGGGGGCTTAACCATTTCACTGCTGTGTGTATGACCTGCATAAAGAAAATACATTTCTCAAGCCTGGTATTTTTTAAATAAGTTTTTATTTTTATTTTTTATAAGTAAAGGCATATAACTAGTTTAATTGTAGTGAATTGACAATAGTTTTATATAATTAGTTTATTAATCAGATTAACTTGGTCAATAAACTTGGTCTGAAAATTTGGTCCATAAATCAAACACACTTGCATGTAATAATATGAAACTTGGTACACATATAGATCTCATCGTTTCATATATAGCCTACTTCACACTCTTACTTTTTACCCCAGCCCAACAGGAAGACGGCTATTTAGGGTTGTGTTTAAAACACATGCAATGGAATTTAAAGTATTGCTCCTAGAGCACTGAACCAAATTCGACAAAACTCGATCAGCGTGAAGTCAAGACATTAAGGATGAAAAGGTGCCAAGGGATTTTTTATATCTCGAACGGTTTGGCCGTGGCGAGGAAACGAAATTATGGCGAGAAACATGAAACAGGATGTGTGTTATAACTTCAGCATACATTAACTGATCTTGATGAAACTTCAGCAGTGTTTTCGCTGTAAGAGACCGATCACATGGATGTGACTATTGTGAGTCAAAGTTATAGCGCCACCAACTGGCAGCAGGAAGTGTGTCACTTTCAAAATGCTTTGAAACCACTCTCTTATTTTTAACCGATTTGCTTCAAACTTCATCTGTATAATGTAAATACACGGCAGATGTAGACCTGTGAATGAATTTTTGATATCTTTGATACTGTTGCCGTGGCAACGAATCAAACTTTAACATTCTTTTTTGATGCTTTTGGGACTCTTAGCATGCTTGAAATTGCTTGAAACTCAACAGATACATCACATTTATTAGCCAGTAGACATGTGCAACTATGGCAAAAGATTAAAGTAATGTCAAAAAAGTAAACACTAAAAGCCTCATATCTTCTAAAAATGTAATTATACATCATTTGTTTCTAAATTAAATTATACAAATATTATAACTTCCCCAATTTTTCCTTTTTTTCATTTAAGAATTATGTTTACGTTCAAAAACAGCCAGAATTGTTGTAAAATTCATAAAAAAATAATAATCTGAGTCATACGTAGTGCTATACTGCCCTCTTGTGTTCAATATCAGGTAGGCCTATTGTGTATATTCCCACCGGTTAATCAACGTGTGACTCCGCTGGGACTTGGGAGCTTTTAAATCGCTTACTTAAAACCGAAAGTCAAAATACGGATGTCCGCACAAGACATTAATGGTGTGGAGTAGAGCGAGCATTTTAAATAAATTCCTATTAAGTAGGATTGAACTAAACAGAAAGAATGTTCACTCTGTTCTGCTGGTTCCTCGCTGGTGGATCATATGATTACTTTGTCATAATCTATGACAAAAATGCTATTATAAACCATATTAATAATAGATAATACACATTGCTCTTATTTTTGAAAAATACATTCATGAAAAACAAGATAACAAAAATCATAAAAAATATAGCCATGGCTGCTATAAATGTTTGAAATGCATAGGACAGATGTTTAATGACGCAGCAACATATAATTGAAAGGCAATTAATAATCTGTCATTACGTCACTGCATTATGATATTACGGCTCCAATACGGTGCAGCACAAAGCACTTATGTGCATCCCGAGCGGAGAATGATGTGCTTGAAGCCACATGAAGTTACAGCGCAGTGAGTCCGTATTGAAAAGTTCAAAGCACAAAGGAAATACATATTTATGAACAGTGTATTATACATTATCTATCTATGCAATAGTTTATTGAGCCTTTTCTTTTAAAGGTTTTAAATTTCAGTTACTGTGTGCGTGAAGAACAATTATAGTGCTCTGACTCTAGTGTTGTGATCTAACCGACAGCGTCCGACACCCGGTAGAAAGTAACACGATTAAGTTACAGCAATAAAGTCCAGCAAGAAAAAGTTTCTTCATTCGAAAATATAGACCTTTAGACCTTTATCTTAAAGATCCAGTATAATAGGATTAACATTCAATCATCTTGAAGATCGTTTCATCATTGACTGTAACCGAATGTGACGTGCTGTTTGAATGCTGAATGGAGAATGACTGACAGGCGCAGAGAGGGAAAAGTTTGTGTTCTTGAATTTAATGACTTAAATATTAATTTCTATATCACATAATAGCTTCAGAACACTAATAATACAGTACACAAAAACTTTATGGTACTTTAGAAAGTTTTTGTGCCTTTGTGCCTAACATAGAATAGTATATATGCACAATATAGAATTTGAATCAGCCTCGTCAAAGATGGCAGTGTCAGAGCCGATACCGATCCTGAGTATCTAATCGGCGCACTTCTTTTCAACAGTCAAATTGAAATTGAAATTGAAATTGCTTGAAACTCAACAGATACATCACATTTATTAGCCAGTAGACATGTGCAAAGTTTCAGAAACGGGCATAGTGCAAGGACTAAATAGCGCCACCTTTTGACAAAAGTGGGGTTGTTAGTTTTATCTACAGTTACAAAAATCGCTATATACATTGTACTCCTCAAGCCGGACAACTTTCTAATACATAGTCATTAGCTCGGACCAAGAGGAAGTCAGATATTTTGGTTTGAATATGGTGAGCCTCTCTCTGAGCCTACGTCCCTGTATGGCAAGCCCTTTTAACATTTAAAAGCTAAGTTTGCCTGTCCGGAATTAACATTGTAGATATCAACAACGTCTTTCTGTCTATTCGTAATTACATTTTGGATAGTTTGTATTATCATTTAAGATATCTGTAACATAATTGTGACTAGTCGAAATGACAGAGTATGGCAAGCCGTTTTAACATTTAATCATAAAAGGGCCAAAGCCTTCGGCACCGCCACCCGGGTGCCTTTAGGTAACTAAAGGAACCGGGGTTGCGGTGCCACCGGCTTGGGCCCGCCATCGCTGCTCGCAGCTTATTATTATTATTATTATTATTATTATTATTATTTTACGACTTTTGGGCACTTTTGGGGCCCTTAACATGCTCGAAAACTCTTGAAACTTTGCACACGGGTCAGAACCCGCGGCCATCAGAGCCGGGCTGAAGATGGTACCCGGGCGTGGCAGGGGGGCTCGTCAGCGCCCCCTGGAACGGGGTCCGAACACTTGGTCCATAACTCAAACACGCTTGTATGTAATAATATGAAACTCGGTACACATGTTGATCTCATCGTTTCATCTATACCTCGCGCTCTTACTTTTTACCCCAGCCCAACAGGAAGTCGGCTATTGAGGTTTGTTTGTAAAACGCTCGCAATGGAATTTCAAATACTCCTCCTAGAGCTTTGATCCAAATTCGACGAAACTCGGTCAGCGTGAAGTCAAGACATTGAGGATGAAAGTTTGCGAGGGGATTTTTGATATCTCGAACGGTTTGTCCGTGGCGAGGAAACGAAATCATGGCGAGAAACGTGAAACAGGAAGTGTGTTATAACTTCAGCATACATTAACTGATCTTGATGAAACTTCAGCAGTGTGTTCGCTGTAAGAGGACGATCACATGGATGTGACTATTGTGAGTCAAAGTTATAGCGCCACCAACTGGCAGCAGGAAGTGTGTCACTTTCAAAATGCTTTGATATCACCCTTTTATTTTTACCCGATTTGCTTCAAACTTCATATGTATAATGTAAACATACGGCAGATGTAGACCTGTGAATGGATTCTTGATATCTTTGAAACTGTTGCCGTGGCGACGCATCAAACTTTACCCTTCTTTTAGGATGCTTTTAGGATGCTTTTGAGACCCTTAGCATGCTTCAAAATGCATGAAACTCGACAGACACATCACATTTATTAGCCAGTAGACATGTGCAAAGTTTCAGAAACGGGCGTGGTGAGGGCTCAGTAGCGCCACCTTTTGACAAAAGTGGGGTTGTTAGTTTTAACTAGAGTTACAAAAATTGGTATGTATATTGTACTCCTCGAGCCGGACAACTTTCTAATTGACACTTATTAGCTAGGACCCACAGAAAGTCAGATATTTTTGTTTGAATATGGCCACTCTGAGCCTACATGTCTCTGTGTCTTTGGCTGGCTGGCTGACTGGCTGGCTGTCTGTGTGTGTGTGTGTGTGTGTGTGTGTGTGTGCAGGGGGAGGGGGCTTAACCATTTCACTGCTGTGTGTATGACCTGCATAAAGAAAATACATTTCTCAAGCCTGGTATTTTTTAAATAAGTTTTTATTTTTATTTTTTATAAGTAAAGGCATATAACTAGTTTAATTGTAGTGCATTGACAATAGTTTTATATAATTAGTTTATTAATCAGATTAACTTGATCAATAAACTTGGTCTGAAAATTTGGTCCATAAATCAAACACACTTGCATGTAATAATATGAAACTTGGTACACATATAGATCTCATCGTTTCATATATAGCCTACTTCACACTCTTACTTTTTACCCCAGCCCAACAGGAAGACGGCTATTTAGGGTTGTGTTTAAAACACATGCAATGGAATTTAAAGTATTGCTCCTAGAGCACTGAACCAAATTCGACAAAACTCGATCAGCGTGAAGTCAAGACATTAAGGATGAAAAGGTGCCAAGGGATTTTTTATATCTCGAACGGTTTGGCCGTGGCGAGGAAACGAAATTATGGCGAGAAACATGAAACAGGATGTGTGTTATAACTTCAGCATACATTAACTGATCTTGATGAAACTTCAGCAGTGTTTTCGCTGTAAGAGACCGATCACATGGATGTGACTATTGTGAGTCAAATTATAGCGCCACCAACTGGCAGCAGGAAGTGTGTCACTTTCAAAATGCTTTGAAACCACTCTCTTATTTTTAACCGATTTGCTTCAAACTTCATCTGTATAATGTAAATACACGGCAGATGTAGACCTGTGAATGAATTTTTGATATCTTTGATACTGTTGCCGTGGCAACGAATCAAACTTTAACATTCTTTTTTGATGCTTTTGGGACTCTTAGCATGCTTGAAATTGCTTGAAACTCAACAGATACATCACATTTATTAGCCAGTAGACATGTGCAACTATGGCAAAAGATTAAAGTAATGTCAAAAAAGTAAACACTAAAAGCCTCATATCTTCTAAAAATGTAATTATACATCATTTGTTTCTAAATTAAATTATACAAATATTATAACTTCCCCAATTTTTCCTTTTTTTCATTTAAGAATTATGTTTACGTTCAAAAACAGCCAGAATTGTTGTAAAATTCATAAAAAAATAATAATCTGAGTCATACGTAGTGCTATACTGCCCTCTTGTGTTCAATATCAGGTAGGCCTATTGTGTATATTCCCACCGGTTAATCAACGTGTGACTCCGCTGGGACTTGGGAGCTTTTAAATCGCTTACTTAAAACCGAAAGTCGAAATACGGATGTCCGCACAAGACATTAATGGTGTGGAGTAGAGCGAGCATTTTAAATAAATTCCTATTAAGTAGGATTGAACTAAACAGAAAGAATGTTCACTCTGTTCTGCTGGTTCCTCGCTGGTGGATCATATGATTACTTTGTCATAATCTATGACAAAAATGCTATTATAAACCATATTAATAATAGATAATACACATTGCTCTTATTTTTGAAAAATACATTCATGAAAAACAAGATAACAAAAATCATAAAAAAATATAGCCATGGCTGCTATAAATGTTTGAAATGCATAGGACAGATGTTTAATGACGCAGCAACATATAATTGAAAGGCAATTAATAATCTGTCATTACGTCACTGCATTATGATATTACGGCTCCAATACGGTGCAGCACAAAGCACTTATGTGCATCCCGAGCGGAGAATGATGTGCTTGAAGCCACATGAAGTTACAGCGCAGTGAGTCCGTATTGAAAAGTTCAAAGCACAAAGGAAATACATATTTATGAACAGTGTATTATACATTATCTATCTATGCAATAGTTTATTGAGCCTTTTCTTTTAAAGGTTTTAAATTTCAGTTACTGTGTGCGTGAAGAACAATTATAGTGCTCTGACTCTAGTGTTGTGATCTAACCGACAGCGTCCGACACCCGGTAGAAAGTAACACGGTTAAGTTACAGCAATAAAGTCCAGCAAGAAAAAGTTTCTTCATTCGAAAATATAGACCTTTAGACCTTTATCTTAAAGATCCAGTATAATAGGATTAACATTCAATCATCTTGAAGATCGTTTCATCATTGACTGTAACCGAATGTGACGTGCTGTTTGAATGCTGAATGGAGAATGACTGACAGGCGCAGAGAGGGAAAAGTTTGTGTTCTTGAATTTAATGACTTAAATATTAATTTCTATATCACATAATAGCTTCAGAACACTAATAATACAGTACACAAAAACTTTATGGTACTTTAGAAAGTTTTTGTGCCTTTGTGCCTAACATAGAATAGTATATATGCACAATATAGAATTTGAATCAGCCTCGTCAAAGATGGCAGTGTCAGAGCCGATACCGATCCTGAGTATCTAATCGGCGCACTTCTTTTCAACAGTCAAATTGAAATTGAAATTGAAATTGCTTGAAACTCAACAGATACATCACATTTATTAGCCAGTAGACATGTGCAAAGTTTCAGAAACGGGCATAGTGCAAGGACTAAATAGCGCCACCTTTTGACAAAAGTGGGGTTGTTAGTTTTATCTACAGTTACAAAAATCGCTATATACATTGTACTCCTCAAGCCGGACAACTTTCTAATACATAGTCATTAGCTCGGACCAAGAGGAAGTCAGATATTTTGGTTTGAATATGGTGAGCCTCTCTCTGAGCCTACGTCCCTGTATGGCAAGCCCTTTTAACATTTAAAAGCTAAGTTTGCCTGTCCGGAATTAACATTGTAGATATCAACAACGTCTTTCTGTCTATTCGTAATTACATTTTGGATAGTTTGTATTATCATTTAAGATATCTGTAACATAATTGTGACTAGTCGAAATGACAGAGTATGGCAAGCCGTTTTAACATTTAATCATAAAAGGGCCAAAGCCTTCGGCACCGCCACCCGGGTGCATTTAGGTAACTAAAGGAACCGGGGTTGCGGTGCCACCGGCTTGGGCCCGCCATCGCTGCTCGCAGCTATTATTATTATTATTATTATTATTATTTATACGACTATTCGGGCACTTTTGGGGCCCTTAACATGCTCAAAAACTCTTGAAACTTAGCACACGGGTCAGAACCCGCGGCCATCAGGGCCGGGCTGAAGATGGTACCCGGGCGTGGCAGGGGGCTAGACAGCGCCCCCTGGAACGGGGTCCGAAAACTTGGTCCATAAATCAAACACGCTTGCATGTAATAATATGAAACTCGGTGCACATATAGATCTCATCGTTCATATATACCTCATACTATTACTTTTTACCCCAGCCCAACAGGAAGTCGGTTATTTAGGGTTGTTCATAAAACACTCGCAATGGAATTTGAAGTACTACTCCTAGAGAATTCAAACACACGGCACGAAACTCGGTCAGCATGAAGTCAAGGCATTGACGATGAAAGTTTGCGAGGGGATTTTTGATATCTCGAACGGTTTGGCCATGGCGAGGAAACGAAATTATGGCGAGAAACGTGAAACAGGAAGTGTGTTATAACTTCAGCATACATTAACTGATCTTGATGAAACTTCAGCAGTGTGTTCGCTGTAAGAGGACGATCACATGGATGTGACTATTGTGAGTCAAAGTTATAGCGCCACCAACTGGTAGCAGGAAGTGTGTCACTTTCAAAATGCTTTGAACTCACCCTTTTATTTTTACCCGATGTGCTTCAAACTTAATCTGTATAATGTAAATACATAGCAGATGAAGACCTGTGAATGGATTCTTGATATCTTTGATACTGTTGCCGTGGCAACGCATCAAACTTTAAAATTCTTTTTTTTTATGATTTTGAGACTCTTAGCGGCTTTTGGGGCCCTTAACGGGTTTGAAAACTCTTGAAACTTTGCACACAGGTCAGATCCCACAGCCATCAGAGCCGGGCTGAAGATGGTACCTGGGTGTGGCAGGGGGGCTAGACAGCGCCCCCTGGAACGGGGTCCGAACACTTGGTCCATAAATCAAACACGCTTGCATGTAATAATATGAAACTCGGTACACATGTTGATCTCATCGTTTCATCTATACCTCACGCTCTTACTTTTTACCCCAGCCAAACAGGAAGTCGGCTATTGAGGTTTGTTTGTAAAACGCTCGCAATGGAATGTGCAATACTCCTCCTAGAGAATTCAAACACACGGCACGAAACTCGGTCAGCATGAAGTCAAGGCATTGAGGATGAAAGTTTGCGAGGGGATTTTTGATATCTCGAACGGTTTGGCCGTGGCGAGGAAACAAAATTATGGCGAGAAACGTGAAACAGGAAGTGTGTTATAACTTCAGCATACATTAACTGATCTTGATGAAACTTCAGCAGTGTGTTCACTGTAAGAGGCTGATTACATGGATGTGACTATTGTGAGTCAAAGTTATAGCGCCACCAACTGGCAGCAGGAAGTGTGTCACTTTCAAAATGCTTTGATATCACCCTCTTATTTTTAACCGATTTGCTTCAAACTTCATCTGTATAATGTAAAAATACAGCAGATGTAGACCTGTGAATGGATTCTTGATATCTTTGATACTGTTGCTGTGGCAACAAATCAAACTTTAACATTCTTTTTTGATACTTTTGGGACTCTTAGCATGCTTGAAATTGCTTGAAACAGATAGATACAGATAGCTCGACAGATACATCACATTTATTAGCCAGTAGGCATGTGCAACTTTGGCAAAAGATTAAAGTAATGTCAAAAAAGTAAACAGTAAACACTAAAAGCCTCATATCTTCTAAAAATGTAATTATACATCATTTGTTTCTAAATTAAATTATACAAATATTATAATTAAACCAGTTTTTCCCTTTTTTCATTTAAGAATTATGTTTACGTTCAAAAACAGCCAGAATGGTTTTAAAATTCAGAAGAAGAAAAAATAATCTGAGTCATACGTAGTGCTATACTGCCCTCTTGTGTTCAATATCAGTTAGGCCTATTGTGTATATTCCCACCGGTTAATCAACGTGTGACTCCGCTGGGACTCGGGAACTTTTAAATCGCTTACTTAAAACCGAAAGTCAAAATACAGATATCCGCACAAGACATTAATGTTGTGGAGTAGAGCAAGCATTTTAAATAAATTCCTATTAAGTAGGATTGAACTAAACAGAATGAACGTTCACTCTGTTCTGCTGGTTCCTCGCTGTTGGCGCGCACAGTTATGAATGCTTGTGCAGCCATGAGTTTTAGTTTAATTTTAAAATTAGCGCAATTTCGGGATTTGTATTATTTGAATTTATTTTTAAAAAACACAATGTTGAGTTTTATTGTAACACTGTTTAATCGCGCCCACGGTTATATTTTGTATATTATATATAATTATAATGTATTTCTGTATAAAATAATACTACAATAAAAAACACATTTGTGACCGACCTGATCCAGCAAAATTAGTCACAGTGACCCAAATTTAAAAATTGAGATTTTGATATTAATGGAAAGAGGACACTGTAAGCTTTCAAATGATACCTTGGTCATACCTTGAATGGTTGTAAAGATATACAGATTTGAATTCTGGTCGTCTGCCCTTTTTTTCCAATTGAAAACCTAAGAAAATCGCTTTTAAAGTTTTTTTGCCCGTTTTTTTTTTTTTTTTTTTTTGATATCTTTCAAAATCCATAGCATTTTAAGGGATAAACTATTTATTTTATATAGCTTAATTTGACCAAATAGATTAACATATATAAATGCAATTTAACGAGGCTGAAACTCAACTTATTTTTAATTTTTTTGAAATAAATAATTAAAAAGTCACTTTTACAAAAATGTTCTAAAATCAGAAAGATTAAAGAGGAGTCAGAGAGAAATTCAGTTTTCATACGGATTAGCCCACATAAGCAGAGAGCAGTCTGTTTTCTTTCATTTTGAATGGTTGTGTTTAAAAGTAGACATTTCAATATATATGTCTGTGAGGATACCTTATACGCTGACTTTCGGTTCATGAGACAAGCTTCAGTTCACGTGCCGCGCGTCTCCGCGTCGTGATTAGGCCTAGCCTATTGTCTGCAATTTATTTCTTATTATTAAATCCTAGTAATTGGTTGATGAAACATTGATTTAAATTAAGATAATTATTTTAAAACGAAATTTACTTTAAAGAAAGGCTTTGTGCTTGCATGTTTAAGCTATGTGAAAGTTTTAGTGCTGCTTCCAGAGAACGGTCACGTTCGGATTGTTTTTCCTCATAAATGCGAACACGGAAAATAAAATAAAGATTTTATGTTCTGGAGAGAGTCAACCCTTCTTCATCCGGTGAGTATTACTTTTGGTTTGTGCAGTGTGGTTCACATAGGCCAATTTATTAAAATATTTAATTATCTGGGAATTGGATCTCCTCCATAATGCTGAAATTGCCCAATTTTAAAAAATTTAGTAATAATTTAAGTTTTGTGGTGTAAGTCTACGTATTTTATAATGTTAACTTCAAATAATACTAATAGTAATTTAAAGATGTTGTAGCTAGCATTGGGTCTGGACGTGAAGGATAACTTCGGGAGTTGAAGGGACGTGTCGGTGTCGTGATTCTGTCTTCTCACACCGCGACACAGGTTCGTGGATCTGAGTGTCGCGATCGTTACAGCCTTACATAGGCTATATTCTTCTTGCAGATAAATATACTCACGCAGTTTAGGTTAGAAGCCTCCAGTGAGTTCAACGTTTCAGGGGATACCCGGGAAATGCTCAGAGGTGACGAGGGGAGTTGAGAAGAGCAATGTTTATTTCAGCGAATTTAAAGCTTTGACAACTTTAATCGTTATTTAAATACCTTTACTCAATTATCTCGACTACGAAACCCTGTGAGATTATTTTTGAATGTCTGTTCTTTGAAATTAGCAAAAAAAAATATATATATATTTTTTTTTTGTTATTTCATGGTTTTTCCACATAATCGGCCCATATCTTAAAATGGAAGGTTGCAACTTCCGACTCATTTCGCCAGAGCGGGTCACATTTGATTTTTATTTTTTAAACAATGTAATGTGTAACCTAAAAATAAACAGATTATTTGATAAATGGTATATTTAAATCTGCATATTGTAGCCTAATATCTGCAGGGCAGCCTAGTCTTAATAAATGTATGCTTCATTTTTCATTAGTAAATTTGATCAATAAATTCAATAATTTAGAATAATAAGACACTATAGGGCTGTTACCCTAGGTAAGGCTGATCAAATTAAATCGGTTACACAATAATGTTACGAGATTGGTTTAACAGGAGTCAATTAAAAATCGCTGTAAAGAACGATACTTTTAAACATAACCCTAAATCACCATAAGGTGTCGCCAGATGACCGTCTTAATGAACGAGTCATGGATTCAAAATGCTGAATCATTCAGTAATGAGAAAACACATTGCTTTGAGATGCGCGATGGGTCGCTGTGATCTTTGTTTAACTATTTTCTCTGCTGAAACAGAAAAAAGTCAATATTGCATCTAAAAAGTCAATATTGCATCTAAAATGTAAGTGACTTGACTTGTGTGTGTGACTATGTTTGTTGTAGTGATAAGAGTTGCACCCTTGTTAAAGTTTAAGGCCTTGTGTTTTTGGATATATATCTTTCTTTCTTTTTTACAAAATATGCATATAACCCATATATTTTTTTATTATTTGCTTTAAATTAAATTAAGATTGTATTTTTGGTATTGAACCTGAATGAATTTAAAAATGAATGTGCTATATTTCAGATCATATATTCTTAAAATTTGAACTAACTTTATTCTCAGCTGAATTATAAATATTTTATTTCTGTATGAATTAAAAACACATTTGATTTTTCTTTTTTAATCAATGTAGAATGTGTAACTGAAATATAAACAGATTAGGGCTCTGTTCGAGGACAAGTAACTAAAACCAATGCGACATGATGAATGTTTGTTTCCCAAACCATCTCAGAGTAACAGCTTACTTTTCTTTCTTACTATATTCTTTCTTACTATAAACTGTGCTGTAGAGCTTGCATCAGTCAAAGCAGGGTTACATTTTGCATGTCGTGCACAATAAACCTAAAGGCACCAGGGTGGCGGTGCCACCGGCTTCATATATATATATATGTATATACAGTATATATATATATATATATAGCTGTGATCCGCGATGAAGGGCCAAAGCCAGTGGCATGGCCACCCTGGTGCTTTTAGGTAACTAAGGAACCGGGGTTGCGGTGCCACCGGCTTGGGCCCTTCATCGCTGCTCGCAGCTATATTTATTATTATTATTATTATTTATACGACTATTCGGGCACTTTTGGGGCCCTTAACATGCTCAAAAACTCTTGAAACTTAGCACACGGGTCAGAACCCGCGGCCATCAGGGCCGGGCTGAAGATGGTACCCGGGCGTGGCAGGGGGGCTAGACAGCGCCCCCTGGAACGGGGTCCGAAAACTTGGTCCATAAATCAAACACGCTTGCATGTAATAATATGAAACTCGGTGCACATATAGATCTCATCGTTCATATATACCTCATACTATTACTTTTTACCCCAGCCCAACAGGAAGTCGGTTATTTAGGGTTGTTCATAAAACACTCGCAATGGAATTTGAAGTACTACTCCTAGAGAATTCAAACACACGGCACGAAACTCGGTCAGCATGAAGTCAAGGCATTGACGATGAAAGTTTGCGAGGGGATTTTTGATATCTCGAACGGTTTGGCCGTGGCGAGGAAACGAAATTATGGCGAGAAACGTGAAACAGGAAGTGTGTTATAACTTCAGCATACATTAACTGATCTTGATGAAACTTCAGCAGTGTGTTCGCTGTAAGAGGACGATCACATGGATGTGACTATTGTGAGTCAAAGTTATAGCGCCACCAACTGGTAGCAGGAAGTGTGTCACTTTCAAAATGCTTTGAACTCACCCTTTTATTTTTACCCGATGTGCTTCAAACTTAATCTGTATAATGTAAATACATAGCAGATGAAGACCTGTGAATGGATTCTTGATATCTTTGATACTGTTGCCGTGGCAACGCATCAAACTTTAAAATTCTTTTTTTTTATGATTTTGAGACTCTTAGCGGCTTTTGGGGCCCTTAACGGGTTTGAAAACTCTTGAAACTTTGCACACAGGTCAGATCCCACAGCCATCAGAGCCGGGCTGAAGATGGTACCTGGGTGTGGCAGGGGGGCTAGACAGCGCCCCCTGGAACGGGGTCCGAACACTTGGTCCATAAATCAAACACGCTTGCATGTAATAATATGAAACTCGGTACACATGTTGATCTCATCGTTTCATCTATACCTCACGCTCTTACTTTTTACCCCAGCCAAACAGGAAGTCGGCTATTGAGGTTTGTTTGTAAAACGCTCGCAATGGAATGTGCAATACTCCTCCTAGAGAATTCAAACACACGGCACGAAACTCGGTCAGCATGAAGTCAAGGCATTGAGGATGAAAGTTTGCGAGGGGATTTTTGATATCTCGAACGGTTTGGCCGTGGCGAGGAAACAAAATTATGGCGAGAAACGTGAAACAGGAAGTGTGTTATAACTTCAGCATACATTAACTGATCTTGATGAAACTTCAGCAGTGTGTTCACTGTAAGAGGCTGATTACATGGATGTGACTATTGTGAGTCAAAGTTATAGCGCCACCAACTGGCAGCAGGAAGTGTGTCACTTTCAAAATGCTTTGATATCACCCTCTTATTTTTAACCGATTTGCTTCAAACTTCATCTGTATAATGTAAAAATACAGCAGATGTAGACCTGTGAATGGATTCTTGATATCTTTGATACTGTTGCTGTGGCAACAAATCAAACTTTAACATTCTTTTTTGATACTTTTGGGACTCTTAGCATGCTTGAAATTGCTTGAAACAGATAGATACAGATAGCTCGACAGATACATCACATTTATTAGCCAGTAGGCATGTGCAACTTTGGCAAAAGATTAAAGTAATGTCAAAAAAGTAAACAGTAAACACTAAAAGCCTCATATCTTCTAAAAATGTAATTATACATCATTTGTTTCTAAATTAAATTATACAAATATTATAATTAAACCAGTTTTTCCCTTTTTTCATTTAAGAATTATGTTTACGTTCAAAAACAGCCAGAATGGTTTTAAAATTCAGAAGAAGAAAAAATAATCTGAGTCATACGTAGTGCTATACTGCCCTCTTGTGTTCAATATCAGTTAGGCCTATTGTGTATATTCCCACCGGTTAATCAACGTGTGACTCCGCTGGGACTCGGGAACTTTTAAATCGCTTACTTAAAACCGAAAGTCAAAATACAGATATCCGCACAAGACATTAATGTTGTGGAGTAGAGCAAGCATTTTAAATAAATTCCTATTAAGTAGGATTGAACTAAACAGAATGAACGTTCACTCTGTTCTGCTGGTTCCTCGCTGTTGGCGCGCACAGTTATGAATGCTTGTGCAGCCATGAGTTTTAGTTTAATTTTAAAATTAGCGCAATTTCGGGATTTGTATTATTTGAATTTATTTTTAAAAAACACAATGTTGAGTTTTATTGTAACACTGTTTAATCGCGCCCACGGTTATATTTTGTATATTATATATAATTATAATGTATTTCTGTATAAAATAATACTACAATAAAAAACACATTTGTGACCGACCTGATCCAGCAAAATTAGTCACAGTGACCCAAATTTAAAAATTGAGATTTTGATATTAATGGAAAGAGGACACTGTAAGCTTTCAAATGATACCTTGGTCATACCTTGAATGGTTGTAAAGATATACAGATTTGAATTCTGGTCGTCTGCCCTTTTTTTCCAATTGAAAACCTAAGAAAATCGCTTTTAAAGTTTTTTTGCCCGTTTTTTTTTTTTTTTTTTTTTGATATCTTTCAAAATCCATAGCATTTTAAGGGATAAACTATTTATTTTATATAGCTTAATTTGACCAAATAGATTAACATATATAAATGCAATTTAACGAGGCTGAAACTCAACTTATTTTTAATTTTTTTGAAATAAATAATTAAAAAGTCACTTTTACAAAAATGTTCTAAAATCAGAAAGATTAAAGAGGAGTCAGAGAGAAATTCAGTTTTCATACGGATTAGCCCACATAAGCAGAGAGCAGTCTGTTTTCTTTCATTTTGAATGGTTGTGTTTAAAAGTAGACATTTCAATATATATGTCTGTGAGGATACCTTATACGCTGACTTTCGGTTCATGAGACAAGCTTCAGTTCACGTGCCGCGCGTCTCCGCGTCGTGATTAGGCCTAGCCTATTGTCTGCAATTTATTTCTTATTATTAAATCCTAGTAATTGGTTGATGAAACATTGATTTAAATTAAGATAATTATTTTAAAACGAAATTTACTTTAAAGAAAGGCTTTGTGCTTGCATGTTTAAGCTATGTGAAAGTTTTAGTGCTGCTTCCAGAGAACGGTCACGTTCGGATTGTTTTTCCTCATAAATGCGAACACGGAAAATAAAATAAAGATTTTATGTTCTGGAGAGAGTCAACCCTTCTTCATCGGGTGAGTATTACTTTTGGTTTGTGCAGTGTGGTTCACATAGGCCAATTTATTAAAATATTTAATTATCTGGGAATTGGATCTCCTCCATAATGCTGAAATTGCCCAATTTTAAAAAAAAATTAGTAATAATTTAAGTTTTGTGGTGTAAGTCTACGTATTTTATAATGTTAACTTCAAATAATACTAATAGTAATTTAAAGATGTTGTAGCTAGCATTGGGTCTGGACGTGAAGGATAACTTCGGGAGTTGAAGGGACGTGTCGGTGTCGTGATTCTGTCTTCTCACACCGCGACACAGGTTCGTGGATCTGAGTGTCGCGATCGTTACAGCCTTACATAGGCTATATTCTTCTTGCAGATAAATATACTCACGCAGTTTAGGTTAGAAGCCTCCAGTGAGTTCAACGTTTCAGGGGATACCCGGGAAATGCTCAGAGGTGACGAGGGGAGTTGAGAAGAGCAATGTTTATTTCAGCGAATTTAAAGCTTTGACAACTTTAATCGTTATTTAAATACCTTTACTCAATTATCTCGACTACGAAACCCTGTGAGATTATTTTTGAATGTCTGTTCTTTGAAATTAGCAAAAAAAAATATATATATATTTTTTTTTTGTTATTTCATGGTTTTTCCACATAATCGGCCCATATCTTAAAATGGAAGGTTGCAACTTCCGACTCATTTCGCCAGAGCGGGTCACATTTGATTTTTATTTTTTAAACAATGTAATGTGTAACCTAAAAATAAACAGATTATTTGATAAATGGTATATTTAAATCTGCATATTGTAGCCTAATATCTGCAGGGCAGCCTAGTCTTAATAAATGTATGCTTCATTTTTCATTAGTAAATTTGATCAATAAATTCAATAATTTAGAATAATAAGACACTATAGGGCTGTTACCCTAGGTAAGGCTGATCAAATTAAATCGGTTACACAATAATGTTACGAGATTGGTTTAACAGGAGTCAATTAAAAATCGCTGTAAAGAACGATACTTTTAAACATAACCCTAAATCACCATAAGGTGTCGCCAGATGACCGTCTTAATGAACGAGTCATGGATTCAAAATGCTGAATCATTCAGTAATGAGAAAACACATTGCTTTGAGATGCGCGATGGGTCGCTGTGATCTTTGTTTAACTATTTTCTCTGCTGAAACAGAAAAAAGTCAATATTGCATCTAAAAAGTCAATATTGCATCTAAAATGTAAGTGACTTGACTTGTGTGTGTGACTATGTTTGTTGTGATAAGAGTTGCACCCTTGTTAAAGTTTAAGGCCTTGTGTTTTTGGATATATATATATCTTTCTTTCTTTTTTTTTTTCTTTTTTTACAAAATATGCATATAACCCATATATTTTAGATTTATTATTTGCTTTAAATTAAATTAAGATTGTATTTTTGGTAATTGAACCTGAATGAATTTAAAAATGAATGTGCTATATTTCAGATCATATATTTGTTTTTCTTAAAATTTGAACTAACTTTATTCTCAGCTGAATTATAAATATTTTATTTCTGTATGAATTAAAAACACATTTGATTTTTCTTTTTTAATCAATGTAGAATGTGTAACTGAAATATAAACAGATTAGGGCTCTGTTCGAGGACAAGTAACTAAAACCAATGCGACATGATGAATGTTTGTTTCCCAAACCATCTCAGAGTAACAGCTTACTTTTCTTTCTTACTATATTCTTTCTTACTATAAACTGTGCTGTAGAGCTTGCATCAGTCAAAGCAGGGTTACATTTTGCATGTCGTGCACAATAAACCTAAAGGCACCAGGGTGGCGGTGCCACCGGCTTCATATATATATGTATATATACAGTATATATATATATATATATATAGCTGTGATCCGCGATGAAGGGCCAAAGCCAGTGGCATGGCCACCCTGGTGCTTTTAGGTAACTAAGGAACCGGGGTTGCGGTGCCACCGGCTTGGGCCCTTCATCGCTGCTCGCAGCTATATTTGGATTTGGAATTTTTATCTAATAATATGACATTTCCTCGTCTGAATTAGCTGAACTCTGGTTGAGCGAGCCTCTCAGGATTTATGCACTCTTTGGCCCTGTCCCAAATGGCGCACTTCATGCGGACTTTCGGTCTCATGGACTTATTGCGCGTGCTTGCCGAGTCTACGAGTCCGTATAGGCCTTCCCCCATTAGCATTTTAACACTCTGAAGTGTGCTCAGCAGTGCCCCCTTTGTACCCCTGAAGCGGTCTTCCGCGAAGCCCGCATAAATGCAGGCTCCATGCACTTTAACTACCCAGGAATCCTTGCGAAATGAAGAATCAGAAAACGGATAGGCTTTCGCTAACAAACTGTAAACATGGCTGAGAAGAGAATATTTAAGTGTATGATTATGGTTTTTATGACATAGGCTACATTTACCAGTTGTTACTTACAGTTTATACAAACATTATCGACCAGTGGTTGATATCTCAAACATAATAATATTGCGTTAAATAATACGATCGCATTATGATTCCTTACATAAATAGAACCGAATGCCATTGCTTTACTGAGTCATATGACGCTTTTCCATTACCAGTACCAGCTTGACTCGACTCGACTCGACTCGGCTCGGCTCGACTCAGCTCGCTTTTCGTTCCGTTTTCCATTGCAGACAGTACCGCCACAAATAGTACCTGGTCGTCATAGCGACGCTTTCGTTCCTCGTTGCTCTATCAATCTCTCGCAGTATCCTCTCTTCGGCAACCAAACAAAGAAAAGACTGCACCTCCTCATTTGACCACGGCGTATTCTTCCAAGTTGCCATAATAATAGTAATTAGTTTAGTAACTATTTCTGGCCAAACTATTTAAAAATAGCGGGATTATTCTGGATACTCCATCTGGCACGTGTAATGATGACGCAGTGAATGGTGGCGATTCTCTCGGACCAATCAGCAGTCGGCATTGTTTTCACGTGACATTTTAGTATCGCCTTAGCTCGCCGGAGGTGGTACAAATAAAAGTACCCAAAAGCAGGAACAGGTACAACTTTTACACAGTGGAAAAACAAACAAAGGTGACCCAAGCCAAAGCGAGCCTAGCCGAGCTGAGCCGAGTTGAGCTGGTACTGTGTAGTGGAAAAGTGCCTATATAAACGTAGTATGAATATTGAAACCTATAAATTTTTATTAAACTCATTTTCAATTTGAAAATGAGTTTAAAATTGAATATAATATATTATTATACAACTGTATTTATCATTTACATAACCATGACATCTATTCTAATGCCCTGGTGGTGGCGGCATACAATTATTGGACTGTAAAAGCAGGCTGTGTAGTTCACATTGACATAAGATTTGGGAAAATAAAATAAATCCTGTTTTCGATGCTAAAGACTTTTAATGATATTTGTGATATTTTTCTAATAAAGGGACTGATGAGATGACCTTTAAGTTTATTCAGCTCCGTATGGAGAGTGAAAAGGCTTTCACAGGCATGAGGAACATGTCTGAGCACAAAAATATGATTTCTCCACATGAAAAGACATCTTGCAAAAACAATAGTTAAAACAACAACAACAACCGGCAGCAAATCGACCCGTAGCTCCTGTCCTACAACAACAACCAGACCTTCTTCCTGTTTCCAGCGTGACGATCGAGTCTGTCCCAAAAATACCTCTCATGCGCCCTCGTGGACTCGCGCTAAGAGCCCTATAGGTCTGTACTACAACTGTGGACTCTGAGGAAGTCCACAGGTCCGGTGTGTGCTATTTGGGACAAAGTACTGTAATGGTAACATACCGCTAATACTTTGATATAAAACATAAATATAAAATAAAACGTAATTCAGCAATTGATAAAAAGTGACAGTAAAGACATTTGTAATGTTACAAAGGTTTTCTACTTCAAACAAAATCCTGTTCTTTTGGAGTTTCTGTTCATCAAAATTCCAAATGTATCATGGTTTCTAAAAAAAAAAAAAAAAAAAAAAAAAAAAAAATCAACATATTAGAATGATTTCTGATGGATCACACTGAAGACTGAAGTAATAATTCAGAAAATTCAGCTTTGTCATCACTGTAATGAATTACAATTTAAAATATATTAAAAATAGGAAAAATTTAATATTTTGATAATATTTAACAATACTTTTGTTTTGACTATTTTTAATCAAACAATTGTAGCCTTGGTGAGCATTATAGAATTAACATTTAAAACACCTTGGGGACCCCAAACTTTTGAACGGCAGTGTACCTTATTTACATATACCCCAAAACATGCCATGATATTCCTAAATAAAGTAGTAGAGTCCATGTCCATGTCCATGTTTATTGCATGCGTCCTGCAAAACTTTGACAGTCATAACTTTGTCATAAGTCATGTGCTGTACTGCCTACCAATGGACAGGAGGTGAATTGCAGGCTCTGATAATGCACTTGCATTCTAGTTCTACCAGAAAGTCTCTGACGTATGACGTAACAAAGCATAACATTATTAATGGCCCAGCAAGCAAATATTCTGTTATAAAGTTATTTAGTGTAGGCCCCATCCGTAACTCTCAATCCGAGTGTAACAGATTCAGCATTCATTTCCTGTCTGAAGACGAAGGCAGGGGCGCAGCCGACCCCCTACCCAGCAAACACATAACGTTCCCCTAATGTTCCCGAATTGTCTCATGAGGTTATTTTTTTGGGAACCAAACAAGAACGTTATAGGAATGTTCCATGTTGGTTATTTTTAGGTTCCATTTTTATAACGTAAGGAGAATGTTCCGGAAACGTTCCCTTAACCTTAAGGGAAAGTTCTAGGAACGTTCTGGGAACCAAAAACTAATGTTCCCAGAACCTAAATTTGTTTGCTGGTCTGCTGGTGGAGGCATGGAGGGAGGATGAAGGGGAAGGAACCATCTTGTGGTGGGTGGGTAGGATGGAGGTGAATATTGGCGTCAGCATCTACAAACTCAGACATGTGTAAAAACCGATCTTTTATACTACGAGTATTAGAACACGATTGGTTAGATGACGTAACAATTGAGTCTTCCTTGCTGAACTTATGCTATTAATTTCTTTAATGTTTGAATTCCAAAATTCACTTTCATTCTGCTTAAGAACACAAACGGATCAATCTTTCAAGCTTCAAAAAGCATACAAGCAACATAAAAGTAGTCCTTATAACTCGTGCACTATATTCAAATTCTTCTGAGATTTCTTTAAGAAACAGATTCAACATTACTGAGAATATTAACATCCGTGGCATGTCTCCATGGCTTGTTCACGGGAGTAAAGATGAGTACCCTACATTTTTCTGAGCTTGATCTTTTGAATGAATCAGTTAATTGATCTGGATTGAAATGATGTAAGGACATAATACAAAGACAAACCATACTCCGTATGATAGAGATTAATTTGCATGTGATGTTTAACTCAGTCTTTTTGAATCTATTAAAAAGTTGGTCACTGTAACATTGAGACCTTTATGTTTCTCTGTGTAGCCTATATGGGCCACAGGAAAAAAATAAATAAAAAACTACACAAAAAACAGGCTTCAGGCTTTTCTGTCTAGTGTTAAAATACATACTAGACTATAACCTGCCCCACTCCTTCAGACAGAGCCAGTGGAATTGATTATCTTTGTGTGAACT